>JBBPJV010000492.1:0-21166 GCA_038088915.1 Sutorius aff. eximius
ACAACATTGCTGGGTGTCATAACCAGTCCTCTCTATTATCACATCAGGTAGTGGTTGCTGTCAGGCCAGGACCCCAGGTTGGGGTTAGGGGTTGAGCCCCTGGACTTAGTTTCGACTTTGTCTCATGCACAGGTTGACAAGACTGGAGGGAATCCAATCTGTCTTACCATGCCCTTTATATATGCAGAGAGGCCAGCGCACAGACCATGCTGTGCTGTACTCCTGATAACTAAATAAGGACATGTCTATGGTAATGAGAGAGGTGACGTAAGGGGCTAGACTATGACGTAATGATCTAGACCCTATGACATCATAAGTAAGGTAATAGTCCGTAAGTACGTATGGTCACATGACTAGGTCATGTGCCAGGGATGGGGATGGCAATCACGTGACAGGATCAGGTGCAGACCAATCACATGAGCTATAGTACAGGAAATACGGTGAAGTCCAATGTACGAGTGCAGTCCAAAGTGTAGCGAAAGTAAGTACTAGCTAGGCTAACCCTAGACTAGGATAAATGTTAGGTTAAAGAGGATGGTCTCACAACACTGCCCTCCAGTACAAGGCTGAAAAATATGCTCTAAAAAGCCTAAAAGAACATCCAGAGAGCTGGTCGACACGAAACAGTATCATTCATTGGAAGGACAAGATCTATGTTCCCAAAGATGAACCATTGCACGAACAAATTCTCAAGGATCATCATGATCACCCCCTTGCTGGACACCTGGGATATCATTGAACAAAGGATCTCATCCATGACCAGTACTACTGGCCAACATTGAGAAAAGATGTCGAAAGATACATAGCAGGATGTGATGCATGCCAAAAGGCAAAAGCAAAAAGAACCAGGCATGTAACTCTGTTGCACCCACATGAAATTCCCTCAGTACCATGGGAAGAAATTTCAATAGACATCATCAGTCCCCTCCTGGAATTCCAAGGAAAGGATGCAATCCTCACAGTCATGGATCGTTTTTCAAAAATGATTCACATCTTCCCTGTTGCATCAAACATCACCTCCCTCAGTGTGGCACAAATATTCAAAGACCACATATTCAAACTTCATGGGACTCCACTATGAGTCATCTCCGATCAGGGAACCCAATTCATGTCATTGTTCATGCAAGACCTGTACAAACTCTTGCACATTGAGGCCAATCCATCCACCACATATCACCCACAGACAAATAGACAAGCCAAACAAATGAATGCAGAGATTAACCAATATCTTCGCATATACACGAACCACCGACAGAACGACTGGGTCAAATGGTTGCCCCTAGCAGAGTTCGCAGACAACCAGAAAATGAGCTCAGCCACGGGTCACTCACCATTCATTCTTAATTATGGACACCAACCCACCATCGGAGTAGATCGTAGAGTGCAGGTGAAGAATGAATCCACAGAAGAATTCGCCACACAATTGAAAGAAACCCAGGCCAAGGTGAAGAAAGCCTTGGAATTCGCAGCTGCTGATATGAAACGGTTCCACAATAGACAAGCCAAAGATTGCCCAGAGTACAAACCCAGTGATCTAGTATTAGTGGAAGCCACCAACATTTGGTCGGACAGACCATCAAAGAAGCTTGACAACAAGCGCTACAGACCTTTCAAAGTCATCAAAAAGGTTGGCCAAAGCACCTACAAGCTGAAACTCGAACGAAGCTGGAAATCCATTCATCCTGTCTTCAATGAGTGTCTTCTATGGCCTTACTGAAAAGGTGAATTTCCATCACAAAAGGTCGTACCTCCCCCTCCCAACATTGTCAGCAGAGTAGAAGAACAGGAAATAGATTACATTGTCAACTTCAGAGAATGACAAGGCAATATCAAGTATTTAGTACACTGGAAAGGATTCCCTCATGAAGAACGTGAGTGGAAAAAAGCCACAGAACTTTCCAATGCACCAGACCTCATTTCCGACTTCCACCAACGACATCCTGTCACACCACAACCTAAATTAACACTTAAACTTCGCCCTCTGCAACAAACCCGTTCACTCTTTCAATCTCCCGAATTCCTAGCCAACTGAGCAAAGCTCAACCGGTTGCCCAACTATCTATTTGAATTTCCCACTGCCAAGGACGTCGGTCTTGAAAAGGGGGTAATGACAGAATGAGATGACTTTAATTACGTATGGTAGTATTATTCCTTTAATCATTCCATACCATCAGAATGTTCCAGTGACGTCATTAGAATATGGTAGAAGCATGTAGAATGTTCTATCCCGTAGTAGAATGATCGGACACTCAATTTAGGTTCACTCAACGTATATATAGTAGTTACATCTCATGTACGATCCTCATTCTTGGGATCGTCTTTACTACTGGAATCACAAGTGCTCTCTTCGAGTCTTGTCTCTAGTTTGATCCTGATACACTGGCACTGCGCCTCGACCCCCTCAACCCTCTCTCTACACTGCCATACGGTAGAAAACATGCTCGGTTTGAGCTGGCGGAGCGGCGAATCAACGTGCCCACTCAGATGACCAGTCGATCCATCTCTGTCGCGCCAGATCGATTCCAATATGTTCGTACAACCTCAGCTGGAATCCTCACCGAATCGTGCATCGCGTGCGTCGACGATCGGAGGATACCTGAGGACTGGGTCAAGATTCCAATAAACATGGTGTGGGCGCCGGGATGTGTCCTACGTCACCGCATGAGGCCGTGCAACGCGCATTAGGTGTGACGAGAGGCATGTACTTGACGACGTTGCGCACAGCCAGTGCCTAGTGGGAAAAAACGTCCGTCTGCAAAGGCACTTCACTTTGTATGGTGCCGTATATATGGGACTTTCGGGGCTGCTAATGATGTGGGTCGTCGGCATCCCTATGCTCTGTGGGATTCAACTCGTGTACCTCGAGCCCCTGAACTCTTCACTTCTTGTTCCGTCTCCCTCGGCTCGCACTCTCGAGGCATTTCCCCAACGAGGTCCCAACACGCTTCCTCGACTGCGGTTCGCACAAAGGAACAATGTTGGTCAGCTCTGTGGCTCCTACACACCGGAGTGACTCGGACATCTGATTTCGGGCATATGAACCGACGTGGTGGTCATGCCAGGGAGAAAACAAAAGTTGTTGCTCTCATAAACCACACTGCCCCGTGGCATAGGGTCCTGTGGCGTGGCCCGTCGCCTTGCCATCTTCGTGATCTGAAAGCTGTAGTGGTTTCTAGTGCATCGAGCGCTTCCCTTCACCAATCTTTCCGCCACATACCTTCGCAGCACAACCTCGATCCAACCCGCGACTCGCTAAAGCGTCATCATGTCAAGTGTCGCACCCCAACGATCCGACGATGGCAGCCCTCGGCCTTATCGGGTAATCTCGACGGGCCTTCGATCTATCAAGAGGTTCACGTATCACCCTGACGGACGAATAGTCACCGGCTCGGACGACGGATGTGTGCAAGTCTGGAATCCGCACACCGGTGAACAAGAGGGCACGACGATGAGGTTCAAGGACCTGATAAGCAGTCTAGGTATGACCCGCGACGGCACGAAGATCATCGCTAGTGGCGGGGGTGGGGTCATTGGGGTCTGGGATGTCGGATCGCACGAGCTTGTCCAAGAATGGATCGAAGAACACGCTTGGTCTTGGCTTGCCACCTCGCCAGACGATCGGCTTTTTGCATTTTCTTATGGCGGTCCTCGGGCCGTCGCAATTTACACGATGGAGGGGAGACGAGTTCGTGTCATCGAAGTCGGCAATGACGTCCAGCCCGTCTGTTTGTCTCCTAACGGACGCAGACTCGCCTGTGGAGCTCTAGGCGGTGATATATATGTGCATGATACTGAGGATGGCGAGCTCATTCTTGGTCCGTTGAAAGGCCACGAATCTTACATTACAAGTATCGTGTGGTCACACGACGGAAATTCATTGTTCTCTACCTCGGGCGACAAAACGATTTACCGTTGGAGCACAGATACAGGGAAACCAATCGGACGGCCCTGGTCAGTTCACACCGGGGTAGATTCACTCTCCCTTTCTCCAGATGGATTGATCCTTGCGGGTGCATCATGGGATCAAACCGTACGTTTCTGGGATGCAACTTCTGGTGACCCCGTCGGACAACCTCTACAACATGACGACACTTTACGTACCGTTTGCTTCTCTCCCTCTGGCGAATTCCTGGGATCAATAGGATATGGTCGGGAGGTATACTTGTGGTGTGTACCTTGTTTGGATGACATCGGCGATCGGGTAAGCTGGCACTTGTCAGTTGTGCCTCACCACATCGTGTTCATTCGTATCTACTCTTTGGACACGCCAGATTTCCTGGGACGCGAACAACTGCGTATATTGCGCGCAAACTGCGCGCCATCCTCCATTTCAATCCCATTCCATACCCATTTCCGGCGCTGAACAACCACAGTATATTGGCCCTTGCCAACACCGAGTAATCTCGACGCATGATGCTGGAAAAGCGGAGGAGCTCGCCTATCTTGCTGATGGCGGAGCAGTCACTGGTTCAGAGAAGGAAAGTGTCGAAGTCTGGGGTTCAAACGAAGGTGAGTCAAGAGGGACATTGATTGCACACGATGGCGAAATATCCGACCTTGCGGTTACCCGAGACGGCACGAGGATCATCGGCAGTGATTGGAAAGGGCGCGTCAAAGTGTGGGGAGATCAGGTATGACTTCGTTGTTTGCCTTAGTATTTATATTCACCACGTCGAAGACATCCCAAGATGTCTTCTGTGTGCCCAGTCCCCTACAATCCACTCGAATTGACATCATCCAACCTCCTACACCTCACTCCACACCCATTCCTGCCAATGAGCAAGCCTTGGATATGGTGGGCATTTGCAGGCCTTGAGTTTTCACTCGTTCACTTACGAGTCCGCAAAGTGGCTTCAACCTCCTTATCCGACTACAGTCACCCCGGTGCCCAATCCACCCTCTCCCATCCCCATACCAGAACATCAGACCAGCGGAGTTGTTTTGCAAACAGAAATCGTGTGTGGGGGAGTTCAATCCCTCCTCTCCGATGGCTCACTTGGCATTGACGAGCGTCAGCGCATACTAGATCGATGCCTACGGCGACTGGTGCGATTCTGAATGTATGCTCCTCGTTTGCGTATACAGACCAAGCCGCCACTTATAGGTTAATGTCGCCACATCAGAAGGATTGCGTGTCCCTGCTGAGCTCATGTCTTCAATCTCACCTCAGCAGATACAGAATACTTTGGGAAGTGGCTGGGAGGGCACACACAATACGGATCGGGACCCAACGTCAGTATCCTTCCCATGATCAGCTGTCCGACGAAATTGCCAGCTACTCCAAGGGACGCGAACGATTACTAACTACTCTCACATGTCTATAGGCTTCCTTCTCGGACCAGCGAATTTTCTGTCTCGGTATTGCGACCCATGTCAAACATGGACGCTAAAAAGTTTCGCAGGATTGATAAAATAAAGGAAAAACTCGTCGAGATGCTGCGTGAGTCGCTTCATCGCACGATATATCTTCACTCAGTCAACCATCACGTGTACAGGCGAAATCGGTTTCAAGTTGCCCAATGGTCGGCTGCCCTGGTCAACCCTCGAGGGAGACCTGGAGAAGAAGGGATACAGCATTCACAATTGGCCAGAAGGTGTCCTTCGTGAAAGGGACAAGGGAATATCCGGTCTGAGCACAGAGGATGCAGAAAAGCTCTACGATGCCCTCTTTACGGGCGAACACCGGCTCCGGTTTGTCCGACACGGCCAGGGTAAGTACTCTAGCACACGACAACACTACTCGGGTTTGTTCAATCCACTGCCAGACTCTGAGAACGGCATCGATGAGACTGCTTCGCTGGCTAATGAATCGGGCTCGAACAGAGCACATGCGAACGATCATTCGCCGACGCAGATGACAGGACGGCAGCTAAGGTTCAAAGTGAATACAGCGGATACATATATGGACCCTGCTCGCAAGAGACAGCGTTTGTAGACTGATGTTTTTACTCGTGTCAATTCTGTTCTGATATTTTTCATACCGTTTTTCATCCTGTCCGTCCCATGTGATTCCGAACCATGATATACTGCTAGCTAGTATGAGCACTCATTCTTCGTTGTGACATATAGGCTTCAGTTGATGCCTAGCGTTGTTCTGCAAAATACCGAGTCGCGTATCCGGCATGCGGGTTATGACTGGTTGCTGCAAGTACTCGGTATCAATTGACATGCCAAATCCATTGCCCTATGACCAGCGTCGAGAGTGAGGCTGTCCTAAGTTTGCTATAGGACACCAATGCATTCAGCGATGCGCGACGAGCAATCCTCTATCATTGATTCATTTCGTGAGACCAGGGCGATACCTTCCCCCAACACGCCCTTGCAGAGCGCACCGAGGGTCCTCCCGCGGTTTCTACCAACGCGGTGCATACTCCATTAGCTGCAGTTCATGTGATGGAGGCCTCCCGTGCAGGCATGATGGTCGAATGTTGAACACAGGGCATTGGCACCCAACATCGTGGTTCCTCGGATCCCGATAACCGGTAGGCGCGACGTGCCAGAGTCACTTGGCCCGACATGTCGTCGACATCACGTACCACGTCCGTGTCCCCCAGTCGGATCCGTCTGGATCGTCCGTCGTGTTGTGTATCCCACGGGTCAGAGCGCTCAAGGTGGATCCGCGTCAAAACCTGGGACGATCATCTGTGTGGACTCGGATTCGAATCGTCGGAGGCAAACATCACCCGCACGCCGAGTCGTCGCCAACGCGTGTCGTATCCGTGTCCTCACGTCAGGTCTGTCCGGGCCCGGATCGCACATTACACGTCACGTCGCACACCGCATTGCTTTCTCGAGGTCGATCGGCCCAGATCAGAGCTCGGGACGCGGGTTGGGCTCGGACATCATCGCGGGGATAAATAAAAACAGATTCGCCCATCGGCTGGTGTGATGACACTCGGTACAGCTGCCCAGCGGAAGAACAAGTCGGCAGCCTGCCAGCGGATCGACGTGCGTCAAGTCGTATGCGGTCAAAGTATGTATCGGTACACGCCAGACTGGTTTTGATGCGTTCGTACAGCCTCGTTGCGGGACCGTGTCGCGTGCATCGACGATCAGAGGATATCCGAGGACTGATGTTCGGGCGCTGGGATGCGTCCGACATCATCGCACGAGGTCGTGTGACAGCATTTAGTGGGACGAGTGGGCCTTGACGACGGGAGGCACAGCCGGTGCCTAGTGGGAAAAAAACGCTCACGTCAACAGAGGCACTTTGTATGCCGTCGGATATACGAGGCTCTTGCATGGGCGGCCTATCCTACGCCCATGTATATGTATAGTGTGTTTAGCGTGGCTCTTTGTTGGATCATGTCATCGGCGGAAGACTTTTAGTGTGCATAGTATCGTGCATGATGGAAAGGCACAACCAAGGTTTCGATCGAAGTTGAAACAATGGGCGCAATGGAACCAGTTCTAGACACCCGCTTGGGGACCTTCATAACGAGTGAGATATGAGAACAATCGGAGCGACCAGGGGATCAAGAGGGGAGGGGTGGAACGCAAAAAAAATACAATACAATAAAAAGCGGAAACTGGATGTCGGAGATGAGACCAATTCTGTGCGATTATCGAATCTTGTTCCGTCGACCGTACGTTGACTCATCCGTAGACGTCCAATAGGCCTCCCCGTGATTCGTGCAAACTCTCGAACTGAATCATGCTCCTTCCCAGCGGGGGTCACTCCCTTCGAAATGGTGAACGGCCGCAAGCCAAAGGTCTCACATCTCCGAGCTTTTGGTTCGCGTTGCTGGGCCAGGATCCCCAAAAAGCTCCAAATAAAGTTTGGACCGTGTTCGTCATGCTTTCTTTGTAGGTTACCCGGAAGGAGTTAGCCTAAGGGTTATCACCTCCGTGATGTGATCATTGGGACCTTCTTCGTTGCGCGTGATGTCACCTTTGACGAGAGTTTATCCAGAGATGACAGGGATGACTCGGATGACGGGTTGCCACGCTCTCCTTGGCCCATCTGCACCCTTTACGAATGAGACCAGTGATGCTCTCATAGGCACCTCTACTCCCCAGAGTACCATTGCCCCACGCCGTTTCGCTCGTCCAGTACGTCTCACTCCGAAAGGCATTGCATGGACAGCCAAACTCAACGCAACCAAGGCTCATTTGGTCACACTCCAAGAGTGCCGGGCTCAAGCTGGCACTCTCACCCCACCCGAGCCTGCAACGGTTGATCCGGAGGACACAACCGTGACAGAAGTCGCAGCCCCTGTCGTCATCGCTGAACAGGCGCGTTTCGCCCTCCGCAGTGACATACGCTATGAACCGACTACCTCCGGATACGACCTGTCCATGCCCCCAGCCACTTATGAAGAAGCCATCCAGCGCCTGGATCGTGAGCTCTGGCTAAACACCATGAAGGCCGAGCCTGCTGTTGGATACTCAGTTAAGTCACTAGAGTATCCAATAGTACGCCGAGTGCGAAGTACGTGATTATGTAACGAGTGGCTGTGTCACCGTACCGGATGGCTGAATCTCGGATTCTCTGACACCTGCCACCACGCGTGAAATGGGGGTTTACTGGCTTGAACACTTACCAGAGGGTCGAAAGGCTATAGATTGTTGCTGTGTTCTGGAATTCATTGAAGGAGGACAACAAGGGGGGCTCTGTCTACAAAGCCCGTCTGGTAGTGCAGGGATTCTCTCAGGCCCAAGGCGTGGATTATGGCGCCACTTTTGCTCCGGTCATCAACTTGAAGCCGGCCACAGTTCACCTCATGGTGGTCCTTGCCTGCCGGCACGACTGGGAGATCGACACCTTTGACGCCAAGAAGACCTTCCTCTGGGGAGGTGCTGAAGGAGGTGATTTATATGCGTCAACTGCCGGGTTTCGAAGACGGGAACTGGAAGGTGTTCGTTTGGTTGATGTTACGCAGCATCTATGACCCCAAACAATTGCCTGTGAGCTGGTATGAGCAGGTCTGTGAGGTGATGACCAAGCTAGGTTTCGTCCATGTAGAGTCCAATCACGCCCTCTTTTCCTTCGACAGCCTGTCCTCCGCGATCAAACAGGTACGCACCAATGCCTTTTGTGGGGAGGTGCGCACCCGTTACCTGATCGGATGGAATGCAGACAACGGCATGGCGGCTTCCAATTCTCTCCCCTTCCGCGGGGGGGTGAAGAAGCGAATTGCAGAACAGCTTGGTACTAAAGACCTTGGTCCCGTCTCGAAATACCTTGGGGCCCAATTTGATGGAGACCGCGCCACTCGAAAAATCTGGATGTATCAATCTGAGTACATCACTTTCCTACTGAAGGAGTATGGCCTATCCAACTGCAACCATGTTCGTCTCCTGGCAGACCCCAAGACCCCCCTCGGCGACCCCGAGAATGCCTACGCAGAGGTAACAGACCTACGCGGAGTCAACCTCAAGCTCGTGGGGGAACTTATATACTTATCCGTTAACACATTCCCGGACATCTCCTATATCATGAACTCATTGGCACAACACAACGCCACCCCCGAACCTTAGCATTTGGCAACAGCAAAACGGGTCCTCCGATACCTAGCGGGAAGTATCAATTTAAGATTGCGTTTCGAGTTCACTGAGGGGGACATTAGTCTGCGTGGTTATGTCTACACCAGTTGGGCCAACGAGACAGGACGCCACTCCGTTAGCAGTTACGCATGGTTTCATGGAGGCCTCATTTCGCACGTATCCAAAGAGCAATCGACTGCAGCTCTGTCATCTACCAAAGCCGAATATATAGCCACCACGCACATCGCACAGGATGGGCTATAGCTCCGCTCCTTATTCTCAGAACTCGCGGGCCCGTTTACGCTACCTATCCCCATCTACCTCGACAACTCCGGGACAATCTCGCTCTCCACTGCAAGTCAATTCCATCAACGCACCAAGCACATTGATATACGATACCATTATATTCGTGAGTATGTTGACAATGATACCTTCACTCTACCAAGGGTTCCCTCTTCTCGTAATCTCGCAGACATTATCACCAAGGTGTCGGAGAATCTGAGACTCAGCCATCCGGTACGGTGACACAGCCACTCGTTACATAATCACGTAGTTACTTCGCACTCAGCGTACTGTTGGATACTCTAGTGACTTAACTGAGTATCCAACACAAGGCACTTCCACGCTCTGCCTTTGAATCTTTTCATCTCGCCCTCAGTATGGTGCTTCGCTAAGGGTGTGTGTAGACAGTAACCATCTTACCATATTCATAGTTCGCGCCATCCTCTCAATCTTGACCACCCGCTTTACATAACCTCGACGTAGTTCGATGTCGTACATTTTTCTTTCTTTCTTTTCCTCAGCGTTCATCCGTACGTGGTGTGTCCGTTGAGGTATGTTGTCTTGTCTCGTTTTGATCTCTTGTGACTATTCTACTCCAGAATATTTGTTCCCACGGAAAGTCATCCAATATGCATTGGCGGGTATATGTAGTGCGTGTTCGCGCCGGTGGTTGTTCGGGCCGGTCACGCATAGGGCTGCGCGTGCGCTCGCTTGATCTCACACTCGCGACTCACTAGAGCGTCATCATGTCAAGCGTCACACCACCTCGATCCAACGATGAGGACCTTCGGCCTTATCGGATAATCTCGACGGGCCAGCGGGTCAACCTGTTCACGTATCTCCCTGACGGACGAATAGTCACTGGCTCTGACATCGGATATGTCCGAGTCTGGAATCCGGGCACCGGTGAACAAGAAGGCACAACTATGCAGTACGAGAAGCCAATGAGCCATCTAATTGTGACCCGGGATGGCAGAAGGGTCATCGCCTCTGACGAAAGTGGGGACGTTGGGGTCTGGGATGTCGACTCGCACGAGCTTGTCCAAGAATGGATTGAAGAACGCAGCTGGGATTGGGTTGCTACTTCCCCAGATGATCGGGTCTTTGCATTTTCTTATGGCGAGCCTCAAACTGTCGCAATTTACACACTGGAGGGGAGTCGTGTTGGCGCCATCGAGGTCGGTAATGATGTGGAACCCGTCTGTTTGTCCCCCGATGGGCACAGGCTCGTCTGTGGAGCTACAGGCGGTGATATATACGTGCATGATACTGAGGGTGGCGAGCCCATTCTTGGTCCATTGAAAGGCCACGAATCTTGCATTGCAAGTATCGTGTGGTCTCGCAATGGGCAGACATTTTTCTCTGCCTCGGGCGACAAAACGATTCAGTATTGGAGCACAAATACAGGAAAACACATTGGACAACCATGGACGATCCACACCGGGATAGATTCTCTCTCTCTTTCTCCAGATGGATTGACCCTTGCGGGTGCGCTGCGGGATCGAACCGTACGCTTCTGGGATGCAACTTCTGGCAGCCCCGTCGGACAACCTCTGCAGCATGACAACATGATACGTACCGTTTGCTTCTTTCCCTGCGGTGAATTCCTAGCGTCGATAGGATATGGTCGGGATGTTTACTTCTGGCGTGTACCTTGTTTAGATGGTATCGACAACCAGGTAAGCTGGCACTCGTCAAGTTGTGCCTCACCATATCGCACTCATTCGTATCTACTCTTTAGATTCGCCAGATTCCCTTGTGCGCACAGAATTCCCTATATTGCGCGCAAGCTGCCCTCCATCCCCCGCTTCAATCCTACCCCACACGCATTTTCGGCGCTGAACGATTGCGGTGTGTTGGCCCTTGCCAACACCGAACAATCCTGACGCATGGCGCTGGGAGCATAAGGAGGCTCGCCTACCTTGCCGATGGAGGAGTAGTCACTGGTTCAAAGAAGGGAAATGTTGGGATCTGGAGTTCAAGCGAAGGAGAGTCATGTGGGACATTGGTTGTACACGAGGGCGAAATATCCGATCTTGCAGTTACCCGAGACGGTACGAGGATCATCAGCAGTGATATTCAAGGGCACGTCAAATCGTGCAACGTTGAATCCCGGGAACTCGTTCGAGACTGGAACTTCCCTGAGAGCTGCATCGGCATTAGCATCTCGCTGGATCCTGATCCACTCATTGCGGTTACTTCCCGTGCCGTGACTCTCCGTGCCGCAGAGGACTCGGGCAGACATGTCAACCATGCCATCCTCATTAACGACAACGCTTCGTCCCTGTATCTTTCTCCTGATGGACACAACCTCGCATGTGGCACTTTTGGCGGGGATATCCGGGTGTACAACACCAACAGTGGCGAGCTCATCGCTGGTCCATTGAAAGGCCATCGGAATTGGATCAATTGTGTGCTGTGGCCACATGATGGCAACAGGCTCATCTCTGCCTCGGACGACAAAACCATTCGCTGCTGGAGCATGGATACAGGGGAACAAATCGGACAGCCCTGGACGGGTCACACTGGCAATATATCCTCTCTTTCCATTTCTCCTGATGGATCGATCATTGCAAGTGCGTCGTGGGATCAAACCGTACGTTTCTGGGATGCGACCTCTGGTAACCCTGTCGGACGACATCTACAACATGACCACCCTGTCAATACAGTTTGTTTCTCTCCCTCTGCTGAATTCCTAGCATCAAGGGGATGTGGAAAGATTTACGTGTGGCGTGCGATGGCTTGGCTGGGTTCTGTCGACAATCAGGTATAGCATTCGTCAGTTGCTCCAAGCTATCTGCACTCATTCTCCTCCTAATCCCATAGTCGCAAGGTGTCTTCGATATATACAACCTCCTTCGTTGCACGGAAAACCCACCTGTATCCAACCCCACGCACATCGGTGGCATCGAACAGGTGTCGAACGCTAGTCTTCGGCCACATCGGGTAATCTCAGTTGGTGGTTATGGCAACGCCCTCATATATCTCCCTGATGGAA
The DNA here is from genome assembly GCA_038088915.1 of Sutorius aff. eximius. Taxonomy (NCBI): domain Eukaryota; kingdom Fungi; phylum Basidiomycota; class Agaricomycetes; order Boletales; family Boletaceae; genus Sutorius; species Sutorius aff. eximius. Next base: position 12,767 of record JBBPJV010000492.1, read on the forward strand.
GAATAGTCATTGGATCACGTCGCACGGTCGAGATCTGGAATCCGCTCAATGGGGAACGAGAAGGCATAGTGGCGAAGCACACGAATGGAATAGTCAGTCTTGCAGTTAGCCAGGATGGCGAGAAGATCATTAGCGGTGATTATAAAGGGCACATCAAAGTGTGCGACGCGAAATCGCATGACCTCGTCCAAGAATTTAATCTCCCAGAAAGCTTGGAGCATGTCACTATCTCACCGGATGGTCGACTCATTGCAGGTTTCCATCAGGCTGTGGCAGTCTGCACCATGGACTCGGAAGGGAGATCAGCGCATCATACTGTCGATGTCGGCAGGTATCTCGTTCGGTCCATGTGTCTTTCTCCAGACGGGCGCATACTCGCGTGTTTCACAGGTGGCTCTGGAGTCTCCGTGTACGATGTCAAGAGGAACAGATTCATCTCTGGCCTGTCCGGATCCCAGCGGAACATCGGTCAAATGATGTTGTCACGTGATGGGAACACACTCTTGTATTTTCGGCGCACGTTCAATTCGCTGCTGGAATACAGTCACAGGAGACAAAGTCGGAGGACCGCGGACAGATCACACCAGACACATCACCACCCTCGCACTGTCTCCAGATGGATCGATTGTCGCGAGTGGGTCCTGGGATCGGACCATCCGTTTCTGGAACTCGACCTCCGGTAACTCTGTCGAACCACATCTACAACATCCTACTCGCATAAGTGCCGTTTGTTTCTCTCCCTCTGGTGAATTCGTGGCATCAGCAGGATCTAGCGAGAGGATTTACATATCTCGGGTACCCTGGTGGGGTGATCAGGTATGACGTGCGCTATTTGCCTCGATATTTATATTCATCACCTCGAAGACATCCCAAGTCGTCCTCTGTGTGCCAAATCCCCTACAATCCACTCAAATTGATACCATCCAACCCCCTGCACCCCGCTCCACACCCACTCCTGCCAACGAGCAAGCCTTGGATATCGTGAGCGTTCTCAGGCCTTTGAGTTTTCACGAGTCCGCTAACGAGTCCGCAAAGTGGTTTACATCTCACCATTCGACCGCGGCCGCCCCGGCACCCAATCTACCCACTCTCGTCCCTGCGCTGGAATGTGGGACCAGCGGAGTTGTTTCACAAACGGAAAGCATGTTGATGGGAATTCGATCCATCTTCTCCGATGTCTCACTTGGACTGGACGAGCGTCAGCGCATGGTAGACCAAAGTCTACGTCAACTTGTGCGATCCCATTTGTTCCTCGATTGCATCCACATGTGAAGCAGCTCATTACAGGTTGACCTCATCACATCAGCAGGGCTTCGTGTCCCTGCTGATCTCATCCCTTCAGTCTCACTTCAGCAGAAACAGAATGCCTCGGGAAGTGGTTTTGGAGGCATACCCAATGCGGATTGGGACTCATCGTCAGTATCCTTCTCATAATTAGCTGTCTGACGAAGTTGCCGGCTACTTCAAGGGACGCGAATCGATTACTAACTACGCTCACATGTCTGTAGGTTCCCTTCGCGGATTGGATCCTTCGTCTCGGTATTGTCATCCACGTCAAGCACAGACACTAAGAAGATTCGCAAGATTGATAAAGTCAAGGAAAAACTCGTCGAGATGCTGTGTGAGTCACCTCATCACACGATGTTCGTTCACTCGGTCAACTAATACATATGCAGGTGAAGTCGGTTTCAGGTTGCCCAAAGGTCGGCTGCCCTGGTCGACTCTCGAGGGAGACCTGCAGAAGAAAGGGTACAACATTCATAATTGGCCAGAAGGCGTCCTTCGTGAAAGAGACAAGGGAATATCTGGTCTGAGCGCGGAGGATACAGAAAAGCTCCATGATGCCCTCTTTGTTGATGAACACCGGCTTCAGTTTGTCCGACACGGCGAGGGCAAGCAACACTCGGGTTTGCTCAATCCACCGTCAGAATCCGCGAACAACCCTGATGGGGTGGCTTCGACTGCGTCAGGCTCGAACAGAGCCCGTGTGAGAGATCGCTCACAGGCTCCGATGACAGGAAAGCAGCTAAGGTTTAAAGTGGACACAACAGATACATATATGGAACCTGCTCGCAAGAGACAGCGTTTGTAGGCTGATGTTTTTACCCGTGTCAATTCTGTTTTGATATTTTGATACTGTTTTTTGCCCTGTCCGTCCTATATCATTTACCATGATATACTGCTAACTGGTACGAGTACCCATTCTTCGTTGTGATGTGTAGACTCCGGTTGATGCCTAGCGTCGTTCTGCAAAATACCGAGTCGTGTATTCGGCACGCGGGTTCTGACTAGCTCCTGGAAGTACTCCGTATTCACTGACCTGCTAGATCCCTTGCCCCTTGACTAGCGTTGAGAGCGAGGGTATCCTAAGTATGCTACAAGACATCAATGCAGTCAGGGATGCACGACGCCTGATCCTATATCTAAAGCTAATGAGTGTAACGTAGGAGACTAAGTATATACTATGCACAGGCTGATTCTCCGACAATATCATGGACCCATGTCGCGAGACTAGGCCAACACATTCCTCCCGCGATTTCTACCGACGCGGTGCATGCACCATTAACTGCAGTTCGTGTGATGGAGGCAGTTTGGCAAACCCCGTGTTGCCAAGTACCAATCGCGTCGTGTTCGTCGCCGTCTGTTGTCGCTCAGAAACGCAAAGCAGAGCATCATCTCCCTAATGACAAGTTTCTTCTTCGTAGCCTGTCGATTCGACGCAGATGAATGCGTCTGTGACTACACGCTTCTTGTGTATGCGTGATGGCTAAATGTTAAATGCAGGGCATTGGTATCCAACATCGTGGTTCCTCGGATCTCGATAACCAGTAGGCGCGACGCGCCAGAGTCGCTTGACCCGACAGGGCGTCGCCGGCACGGACCACGTCCGTGTCTCCCAGTTGGATCCGTGTGGATCGTCCGTCGCGTTGTGTATCCCACGGGTCAGAGCGCTCAGGGCTGATCCGCGTCAAAGCCTGGGGCAATCATCTGTGTGGACTCGGATCCGAATCATCGGAGGCAAACATCACCCGCACGCCGAGTCGTCGCCTGCACGTGTCGTATCCGTGTCCTCACGTCAGGTCTGTCCTGGTCCGGATCGCACTTCACACGTCACGTCGCGCGCCGCATTGCTTTCTCGAGGTCGATCGGCCCAGATCAGAGCTCGGGACGCGGGCCGGGCTCGGATGCCATCGCGGGGATAAATAAAAACGGATCCGCCCGTCGGCTGGTGTGATGACACTCGGTACAGCTGCCCAGCGGAAGAACAAGTTGGCAGCCTGCCAGCGAATCGACGTGCGTCAAGTCGTATGCGGTCAAAGTATGTATCGGTACACGCCAGACTGGTTTTGATGCGTTCGTACAGCCTCGTTGCGGGACCGTGTCGCGTGCATCGACGATCAGAGGATATCCGAGGACTGATGTTCGGGCGCTGGGATGCGTCCGACATCATCGCACGAGGCCGTGCGACAGCATTCAGTGGGACGAGTGGAACTTGACGACGGGAGGCACAGCCGGTGCCTAGTGGGAAAAAAACGCTCACGTCAACAGAGGCACTTTGTATGCCGTCGGATATACGAGGCTCTTGCATGGGCGGCCTATCCTACGCCCATGTATATGTATAGTGTGTTTAGCGTGGCTCTTTGCTGGATCGTGTCATCGGCGGAAGACTTTTAGCGAGCATAGTACCGTGTATGATGGAAAGGCATAACCAAGGTCTCGATCGAGGTTGAAACAATGGGCGCAATGGAACCGGTTCTAGACACTCGCTTGGGGATCTTCAAAATGAGTGAGATATGAGAACAATCGGAGCGACCAGGGGATCAAGAGGGGAGGGGTGGAACGCAAAAAATACAATACAATAAAAAACGGAAACTGGATGTCGGAGATGGGACCGATTCTGTTCGATTATCGAATCTTGTTCCGTCGGCCGTACGCTGACTCATCTGTAGACGCCCAATAGGCCTCCCTGTGATTCGTGAGCGTCGCGGGACGGACGCCCGCTCACACTATCCCCATACTCATGTCAAGCCCATGACATTGTCAATGTCGTGGTCCTGTCATGGTCCTATTTTGCTTGCCATGCCATGCCACGTCATGTCATTGCACGGATCGCTTCAACAGCACGTTGGGGACGATTGTCGACATTGGGACCGAGGAAGGAGCGCGGCTGCGTGGAGTTCCAGAGAGTTTCAATCGGGAGCCGTCCTGAGAACAAACTCGCGTTCCTGCATCCGCTGCACCACCAGACGAGCAGGAAGCACAGACAAGGGGATAGCGGATGGCGACTATATTGCACGTCGGGGTACTGGGGGAAACGTCACTCTTTTCGAGGTTACATGACGAAACAGCACCGCTCGAACAATCGGCGGAGCTTTATCGCACCTACGACCCTGGCTCGCGGGGTGGGAGGGGCGGGGAGGGAACCTGCTATCCTGATGCCGATATCATGTCATGACAGGGCACGAGGCTCTTCGACGGGGTTTGGGGGGTGGCTGAGATTTGCGTGTTGATCTGGGTCGACGCGGGTCGAGCGCCAAGCGCGGGCGTGTACTGAAAGGAGTAAGGAGCTCAGTGAAGGTTGTAGCGCCCATCTTGGAAGGTGGCTCTTCCATCTTCGAGGCGAGATGGACACTAACCATGGATGCACGAAGCGCGCGCACGCGTGACACGGGTGTGGCAAATGTGCAGATGGCACCTATCGCGGCATCGTCCGGGAGACGCTGAACCTTCAGATGCTCCTTAAATCCGAAACCTGTGAAACGATTGGTCTTCGGAGGGCGGCGTTTCTTTCCCGAAATTCGTGCCAATCCGCGCTCGTGCCTGTCAGAGCCTTGCGCCGATGTATCGAATCCCACGAGAACGCTGAGCGCTTGACAGTCTAACCGTGTGATTCGCGTACCTGTCCCTTTGTTAGAACCTTGAGCTAAACAGGGGGTTGGCACCCACCACGTTCCCACCCGCAATAAAGACATAGAAGGGAGCAGGGAAAACGCCGATCAATGAAGATTCGCCCATCTCATGGACCGACGAGAAAAATGCAGCTAGAAACACGACGGAAATGAAATTAAGTTATCCAGCCGCGTTTGCAATGCGTCCAGACCTTCTGTGATGATCCTGCAGAAGCGTCTACGGCGAGTTGTCCGTTCCCACTCCTCGGATCTCCAGTCTAGAAATCGAGCGTGTAAAGGCAAGCAACCATTCTGGTCAAGGGACGCGCGCCTGCATTTTGCATGATTCCATGTACCACTGGACCAAAGGTGCGTGTGCGCAATGCTTGTAATGTCTTTTATTAGAATCGTGATTCCAGGCGCTCTAATAGAAACGAACATCGGAACCATGATCGTGATAGGCGGCAGGGCCTAGTGCGTTTTTTCAAAGAAGGACTGGAGCAACCAACGTTCACACATCATGTGCACATTGAGTCGATCTGCACCGCCGTCGTCGTGCACAATGGCACATAAACAAGCCTGATGTGTTATCTTCCATCCCATCACAGTTGTCTGTACTGCGGCGCCCGTCATCAGCGAGTGACGTCTCGTGGACTGTATTTGCGAAAGGGTGAACATTAGGAACCAGGCCACATTCTTGATTGGAAGACGAACGTTGTTTTTCTGAAATTACCAAGCACCGTCCGTTCTCATGTCAGTTACATTCATGACATCCCATCAAAACCCCAGGGAAGCAGTGCTCACTTCGACCTTTTTGACCCATCCCACAAAAAAGTAGCGCGCCCGCTATGATAAGCCCCACCCCCAGTCGAGTTAATGTCCACCTAGCGTCATTTCGCAGGTCAGAAGAACCGTCGTGAATTTCGGACTCGAAAACACTCGCCTTGACCAGACCGCAGGAAATGTGTGCCTTGAACATTGCTTTTCCGTCAAGGCTCGCACCTCTGGCCGACGCATTTGGTGGCACTCTGTCCGCGAGGTGAACCATATGAGTCAGATACATGTACGGCATTTCCCGATGTGTTCTTGCTGCTGGATCCTGCATGTCAATATGTCATGCCGAACGCGACCCGTTTTCGGCCCATCAGTCTGCGCTGCACTACGATACGGCAACTGGAGATTGACTTGAGTTTTCTTCTTCGCAAGGGGAAAACGTGAATTCCAGTAGAGCTTGGCTGTTGAGTTGTCCACATTGTGGCAGTCCTGGTTCACACGGACGCCCTTCCCTAAGTGTAATCATCGCCATTTATTGCGATTGCAAACCTGACCGCAAGGCGGCGAGTTAGGACTTGTGTGGAAGAATGCCTTGCGTAGGATGAGAATGAGGACAGGACCTAGTAAACCTGTCCCGGACTCCGTAGAGTCGGAGTCAGCAGTCATGTGAGCACTTGTCCTCTCGAGTTTCTTTTTCAGCGAACCACGCTTGGTCCTTGACCTTCAAGTCAGCGCTGCTCCGAGAGTCTCGTGGCGTAGCATTGTGGACGGATTGAACTTCGATAGGCTTACGCTGGGCGTTCATGTAACGCCACTCAACTCATCTTAGTCATGGATCGCACCTGTGGACCCCAGATGATGTCCATCATGCTAAAATATCACCTTCTGCTCATCTATCCTTTCGAAGATGTCAGCACGAGGCCAACAAACGCCCGTCTTGTGTTGGGGTTTTCCCCGAAAAATCCTTTCTTATCATTATCTCGTACCGCACCCTCGGGTTTAATCTTGTCATCGAAAATGCGGGAGAAATGTGGTGAGTGGGGCGTGCTTCTTAATCAAAGTACCGTCTTCAGGCATTTATCCAGGGTATAGATGCTGTTAATGTGTATCTAGCATTACGCGAAATGAATCTGCTCGTTCACACTGTCAACCGCAAGCCTTTTTCGGGTAGGATATGCTTCGGATTCAATGTAGACAATGCGGTTATCATTCAGGTAAACCGGTGGTTCCACCTCACGACCTTTTCGTGGAACTCGGCTGAAGTGCGGCCCCCTGCACCAATGAGAGGCGTGCAAAGAGGCCTTGGAGTATTCGGAAATATTAATTGGGTAACGGATGCCTCATTTCATCATCTGACGAGACTTTGTTAATTGCTTGCGGTGTTGTCCCCCTCCCCCGTCCGAAGATGCTGATCAGTGATGTGTGTGTGCATGCCCATTGATGGCCTGATACTAGTGCTTGCTTATATCGCTGTGCACTCCTTGTTCAAACCCCATCGGGATCGGCGACATCGTAGGATTGTTGGCCACAAATGTGCCTTCCCCTCCGTGGCGTTGTCCGGTGACTAACATGTTCATTGTCCTAGCGTGCTTCAGGGACGAGCTCGAAAGTACACTGCTCACAGTCCCTGAATTCTGAACAGACGGTGTGTCAAATACTTTGTCTCAACATAGGTATCAGTCGCCCGTCTTTCGGTAAATTCCATTAGGACGCCAAGCGTTAAACCGTGATTTCACGTCGCCGCGGCACCCTTCCGAACGATCGGAATCCTGGGGTCCAACGACCCAAAATGGTGAAGCCTAGGCTCGAGGCGTGGTGAGTACATCTACTCACCGACACTCCTCTCCTTTTTACCATCAGTTCTGTACTCTTAAACCTGGTCACTCTCATGGCGGACGACCCACGAGACATTCCTCTGGGATTAGACCAAGGATCGGAGCTACTTTCCGTTCTGTTTGCTGTCGGACTTTGGGGAGTCACTTGTGTACAAACGTGCGTTCATCCTACCCTCGCGAAACCTCGTACAACTACCTCTTATTGATCGATTTCTCAGGATTTTTTATTTTATCCAGTTCGTGTTCCCCGCTCTGCTGCCGTGTTGCGAGGACCAATATGATCCTATAGTTATCCGAGTGATACATTCGTCTTGAGAGCCATGGTATGTAGATAAGTTTCGAGATAGATGTATGTTAATTCGTGCTCGCCCTAGGTCGTATGGCTGTGGTAAGATCCTTTTTCCTCTCACAAACCAACCTTCTCACCTCTTGTTGTAGGCTAGTCGACTCTGTTCATCAGATTCTCCTCATCAAGGGAGGTATGAACCACGTTTAGACACTTCGACCGTCAGATTACTGACCTTGTACGGTGGTACATGCGAGCAGTCTATAATGAACTAATTACTAATTTCTGCAACTATAATCAAGTCTTGGATGTGAACGCGTACGTGGTCGTCGCTCGTCTCGCTGACCTTTGTGGGAGCTAAGCATTCTGGCGTACGCAGGGAATACTTGGTGAGTCGAGGAAGGCGCTGCGAGTCTTTTCGATCCGGACCTTATCCTCTCCCTGATAGTGGCAAGTATTGTTGACGGTGAGTGTGCCCGCTCTCTGCCCTTGATCCAATCTGAACATCTCTCAAAGGTGTTCGTTGCACTGCCGTCGCAATTGTTCTTTGTCAACCGCATCGCAAAATGTAAGTCACACCTACCGGCATGTGAACGTTCCTCCACCCTCGTTTATA
>JBBPJV010000493.1:0-21161 GCA_038088915.1 Sutorius aff. eximius
CCCAACCCCAAAACCTCAAACAGTTGCAGTCATTCCTAGGAATGGTCAACTACCACCACCAATTTGTAAAGGGCTTTGCTGATATAGCCCACCCCTTGAATAACCTCATGAAAAAGGGGACAAAATATGAGTGGACAGAGGATTGCAAAGAGGCATTCCATGAGTTGAGGAAGATTGCAACCTCTGCCCCACTCCTGACATACCCAGACTCCTCACAACCAGTATGTATCAAGTACAATGCATCAGACATTGCTACAGGAGCAGTGCTCTCATACAAACTGGATGACAGAGAATGGTGTTATATTTTGTTTCCTTTTCCTTGCCAACCCTGCTCCAAGCCTAGTCCAACCTCACCAGTTGTCCTATCCTTTCATGGTTGGTCTTGCCTGTTTTCTTTGTGCTGACTTGTTTCTGTTACTCTTAGTCCTTACTTTCACTTGTCAGCATCATTGCTCTTATTTCCAAGTATACCTTTGTCACTACCTACTCCATTCCTTGTATACTTGCTTTATTTATCTATCAAGAAAGAACTACTATGCTTACTTCTCTACCTTAGTGTTCCCATTACTGTAGTCACCACCTGAGCCTTGTAGTACTAGCCCCACTAGTACTCCTTTGTACCACCATCATTTGCAAATCCACAGCTCATTCACTAAGGCCTTGCTCTTGAGTGATTCTCATTGACATTAGCACCAATCTTTCTTCTACAAAGGGGGTTGTATCTTCATGGGCACTGCATCCAAGACATTGTTGAGGCACTGCATCCTCTTTCCCTTGGACTACTAAAGCCAATCCTCATTACTTGTCCTTGCCAGTCTTCTATCCACTGTTGAGTGATAGTTCCTCATATTACTCATGCCTTGTTGCCACACCTTAGGCAACTCCTTGTAACCTTGTCCCTTGCTGACTACCTCATCATCTCCTATCCTAGACCCTGCTCATTTGCAGGTGATCTTGAAGGCTCCAGCTGCTCCTACCCAGAACAGTTGTAACAATAGAACTAGCATATTCCTGCATGATTATCCTCACATAAGCCATCATGATTCCTTCTCAAATCTACAGATCAGGTCCTAGTTGGTGTACACCAGCTCCACCTCAGCCCTTGTCACCAGCACTCTCACTGGAGTCTTCATCCATTACTTCTCCCTCATGACCATCTACAGCTGCTGAGGAGAGACTCATATTGGAGTTGGAAGAGACTAGACTCACCTTTGTCACTGAAGCTTTAGCTCAGTTGCTGTCCCTCTCTGAAACCACCTCTAGTATCACTGAATGACCTCTCACTTTGCCTCTGTGGCAACAACCACCTGAGAACTCTCCATCTCCATCTACCTTTACCCTGTACCCACTTGCCCTACCTCATCCTCCTCTTCCATCAATCACCAATCCTACACAAACCACCAGTACCATGTTGAAAAAACCCATAGAACTCTACATCTCCCCTCCCTCTGCATTCAATGGAGACTACACTAAGGCAGAATCATGGTTGGATGAAGTATGTATGTACCTAGCCATCAATGTGGAAATTTATAACTCTCCAACCAAACAAATTGGCTTCACCCTCTCATATATAAAGAGTGGCTTGGCCCTTACCTGGGCTCACACCTTTAGAACAAAGGCCCTTTCAGACACTACCCTTGATCTTGGAACCTTTCACCAGTTTGTCACTGAGTTCCAAGCCTCTTTCAAACACCATGACACTGTAGCCAATGCTCTAGCTTGGCTAGCCTCTGCCTGCATGAAAGCCAAAGGAGGAGACTACACCTTGGCCCTTCTTACTTATAATGCCAACTTCCAGGCTAAGGCCATGATAGCAGTGATAACCCAAGAATCCATTCTCATCTCTTATTACCAGATGGGAATCTCTTCTGTCCTCATGAAGAAAGTTATGGAACTAGAGACCATACCCATCACTATCCTAGACTGGCAGAAGAAAGCCTTGTCTATCCAAATCTACTGGGATCAAGCTTAGGTCATCAAGAAATGACAGATGATCCACCTTCTGGTGGCACCCCACACCCCACATATTACAATACCATTTCCTTTAACCTAACTTTTCATACATTTACCCCTAGTCTAGGGTTAGCCTAGTACTAGCTGGACTTACATTGTACATTGGACTTAGTATTTCCTATATCATAGCTCACATGATCAGTCAGCACCTGATCCTGTCATGTGATTGCCATTCCTTGTCCCTGTCATGTGATCTAGTCATGTAATTACATGTACTTACAGACTCTTACATATCTATGATAACATCAGATCTAGACCACTACATCATAGTCTAGCCCCTTATGTCACCTCATTCTTTATCTTGTATTACTATACAGGATACCAGCACAGCATGGTCTGTGCACAGGCCCTTTGCATATATAAAGGGTCTGGTGTGACAGACTGGATTTCCTCCAGTCTTGTCAACCTGGACATTACCTGGGTCTAAGAGGAAGTGGCCTTCACTGCTATTAAGCTTTCCTTCCAGTGTTAGTACCTCATACAGACTAACCACTCATTCCTCATCATCATCATACATCATTGCCAGGCATCATAGCTGGTCCTCTCATTCTTAGTTGGTTCCATTAGCATGTCATCAGGATAACTATTACAAACTCATTTTCATTAACCTAACTATTGCTACACTTGTATCTTACATTTACACTTTTTTCTTTATTCTCATCACAATGGTCATGTGACTTTCCCCTATCCTTCTCCTCTCACAATCACATGACTAGGGCCAGAACTCTATGATGTCAAACCACATGATTGGTCTAGACTCATGACATCATAGATAAGAGCCCATTCTGCTATTGGCTATATCTTTTGTTATTTATCATACCACTTCTCATGATATATTAGTCATGTATTAGTAATAGTCTTGGCAAGTATATATAAACCCTGGGTGTAGCTACAACTGTCCCCCAATCTAGCTCACTTGGGATTACCTGGGATCTACCTCAAGCCTGAGTGGGATACCTAGTCCATTCTCCTTATCATCTTTGCCCATGGTAACCATCCCATGTGTTCTCCTTTCCTCTTCTTCATCATAAAATGTTGCTAGGTGTCAAAGCTAGTTCTTGAGTTTCACCTCATCATCATTTCACTCAGCCTTAGTTTAGGTCTCATTTCAATAACCCTCCAATGCCATGTGCTTGGGGTTAGAGTTAGAGGTTCACCTTGCCCAATGAGTTCCTCCTTGGACTCGTTTCACCACATGTACCCCCACCTCATGATTCCAATGCCATGGAAGTCAATGCCATTTGTATTGCCAAGCTCACTTCTGAAGAGAGAGCAAGATGCAGATGAGAGAACCTCTGCTTCCATTGTTGCAAACCAGGACATGCATTGATCCAGTGTACTGAAACTCCTCCATCCTACCCTGCACTACTGAAAACCACTTCAACCCAGCCAAAGAAGGTATAGGAAGTAGCCGAAAAAGACAAGGTACCAAACTTGATTGAGATAGAAGATGGAAATGAGAGCAAGACAGTCAGGTGGATGCAGTTGGAACTGGGTTTTTAGACAGAAGGCCTCATTCAATGTGAGCCACCTTCCTTTCTTGTTCTGTGGTTGTATCTTGTACTAAGAAATCCATTTGTATTCCCATCCAAGTGATACAATCCATGTATACCCTCAAAGCTGTTGACACCTTCACCCTAGTGGACTCCAGAGCAGACATCAATTGTATTGATGTCATGTTCACTTGAAAACACTGAATCCCTGTCATCCATCTCAAGAAATCCATCAAGATCAACAACATGGATGGAACTACCAATAAAGCTAAGCTGGTGTGGTACAAAGCTAAGCTTTTCATCAACATAGACAGGATTGCCATGCAACAATATTTCCATGTAATGAGTTGCAGGGCACAGAACATGATATCCAGAGTTCCATGGTTACAAGCTACCAACCTGAAGATCAACTGGAAGAGGCATACTCTGGAGATTGATGAGGACAAAGACCAGTTGAAATCTCTCCACTCCTCATACCACAAAGACCTTAAAAGACATGAAGGTCACTACTTGAAACCAATGACACCAACCCATGGAAAATCCATCAAACATGTAGTGTGATCCATGAAAGAAGACCAACACTTGTTTAACTATATTAATGAGTGGACCCCATGAATCTGGCATATTGACACTCACAAATATACCCTCAATCAAGGATGGATATCCTCTAAAGATGGGTATTACCTTCCCACCACCACAATTGCCATCACCACCATGTCTACACAGTTAGCCACTGACACTGCCACCATGAAGAAGGTCACTGAGTTACCCCCGGAATTCACTACATACAAGGGTGTCTTCAACAAAGAATCCTGTGACCATGTACCCCCATCATGTCCCTACAACCATGAAATCAACTTACAACCCAACTTCAAAGTCCACATCACCACTTCTTACAAGCTGAATACCAATCAAGAGAAGGCATTAGATGAATTCCTGGAAGAGAACCTCAAGGCAGGAAAGATCTGACCATTCCAGTCAGAACAAGCCTCTCCATTTTTTTTGTTCAAAAGAAGGACAGCAAACTTTGCCCATGTCAGGACTATCATTACCTGAACCAGCACATCATTCAAGACAGATACCCCTTGCCACTGATTTCTTCCCTTATTGACAAACTGAAAGGGTCCAATGTATACACCAAGTTCAATGTATGATGGGGTTGCAACAATGTGCAAATCAAAGATGGCCATCAATGGAAGGCAGCCTTCAACACCCATTATGGATTGTTTGAATCCATTGTCATGTTTTTCAGTTTAACCAATTCCTCTGCCACCTTCCAGCATTTTATGAATAACTCCTTCTAAGACATGATAGTAAAAGGGTGACTAATCATATACATGGACAACTTACTGATCTTCTCCACAGATGAGAAGATACATGAGGAACAAATCAAGAGGGTACTACAGCATATGCAGAAATTAGACCTGCACCTCAAGCTTGAAAAGTGTATCTTCACTGCCAAAGAAATTGATTACCCCAGACTAGTTATCCAAGAAGGACAACTTGCCATGGATCCTGTCAAGCTAGATGGAATTAAACAGTGGCCTGCACCAGAGACACTTATCCAACTGCACTCTTTCCTGGGATTCACCAATTACTACTGCTGTTTCATTCCAGATTACTCCAACCTCATCCACCTGCTACTGAACCTCACTCACAAGGATGTCCAATGGGACTGGATCACGTTGTGTCAGGATACTTTCCTCTGCCTTAAGCAGGAATTCACCTCCAAACCCATTTTGGTCTTACTTGACCATTCACATCCATTTGCCATCACCTCCAATGCATTTGTGTTCACCTCTGGGGCAATTTTCCTCCAGACTAATACCAATGGTGATTGGCATCCAATTTCTTACTATGCCAAAGGTTTCTCTGATGCCAAGAGAAACTACAATGTCTACAACCAAGAACTGCTTGATATTTTGCACACCCTTAAAGAGTGGCATCATTACCTCCACAGCACTTCTTTCCTCATGCAAGTTTTTATGGATCACAAGAATTTGCTCTACTTCAAACAGCCACAATATTTGAACTGCCATCAAGCCCAATGGCTCCTCAATCTCACTGACTTTGATCTCAAGCTGATCCATATCAAAGAAAAACTCCTTGTCAGTCTTGACACCCTCTCTTGCTGTTCTGATCTTTTCCCCTCTGGCACAGATAATGCAGGTGTCACCTTACTTCCTTTCTCTCTCTTCATCAACCTTATTGACATCACATTGGTGGACAAAATCTGCCACTCATTCTTGACTAATGATATTGTTCTACACCACCTTCAATGTATCAAGGATTTTCCCATTTTCCTTCATTGCCAGTTGGCTGATTTTCAGCTTATTGACAGCATCCTTCATTATCAAGGATGTGTCTACATTTCTCTGAAACACTGCCACACCATCCTCACCTGCTGCCATGACCACCCCTCCACTGGTCACCCTGAGTTCCTTAAAACCTGCCAGCTTGTTGCTTTTGAATGCTGGTGGCCAGGCCTTGCTTCCCATGTCCACAACTTCATTGCTGGATGCATCACCTGTCAAGTGGCTAAGGTTAACACTCATCCCTCTATTCCTCCCCTCTCTCTGATCAAATCATCAGCCTCCCATCTCTTTCAACAATTGTCCTGTGACCTTATTACTGGACTTCCTCCATCTAATGGCTTTGATGCCCTGCTGGTCATGGTTGACCACAGCCTTACAAAGGGGGTGATACTTTGCCCCACAGTATCCACCATGTCTGCTGAAGGGATTGCTGAACTTTTTTTCCACAAGGTCTATGTATGATTTAGCCTGTACTCCAAAATTATATCCAATCATGGACCTCAGTTCACATCCTCCTTCACCAAAGCACTAGGAACCCTCCTTGACTACAATGTCTTCTTATCCACCATGTACCACCCTCAATCCAATGGAAAAACTGAGAGAGTAAATCAGGAGATTGAGGTGTACCTCTGCATTTATTGTGAAGCAGTTCCCTCTACCTGGGCTGATTCCATCACTCACACTGAGTTTGTATTACAATATGTATTTAATTTTTCTAACTTTCAACTTGTACACTCATGAAACTACATATTCTTCTTTTTATTTTGTCACAATAGGTCACATGACTTTTCCTCTATCTTTCTTTTCTCACGATCACATGACTAGGGCCTGGACTCTATGATGTCAGACCATGTAACTGGTCTAGACCTATGACATCATAGATAAGAGCCCCTTATGCTATTGGCTGTACCTTTCTCTTATCTATCATACCATTCCCACCATATATTAGTCATGTATTAAGTAATAGTCTTGGCACTTGTATATATACCTGGGTGATACTATGACTGCCCCCCAGTCTAGTTCACTTGAGCATTATCTGGGTTCTATCCTAGGTCTTAAGTGGAATATCTAGTTTTCCTTTTACCTTCACCCATGGACATCAGTTCATATGTTCCCTTCCCTCTCTTCATTGTAAAACATTGCATGATGTCATATTGTGTTCTCTTTTGGGTTTCACCTCATGTACTTAGGCTTAGGTTTTGGGCTCATTTCAGTTTGCCCATAACCATCATCCTCACTCTGTCACCAGACAATTCCCATTCTACCTCATGATGGGATATGAACTGGTTCCCCTTCACTCTTGAAACCCATGTCCCAGGTTCCCACCACTGATGAGTGCATCTGATGACTACTGGTCTCCAGGGATGAAGACCTCACAGCACATGAATTAGCATGGCAAGTGATGACTGCATGGAATTGATCTAAATTCCATCCATTTGAAAAAGGAGATAAGGTGTGGCTGGAAGCCTGCAACTTGAAATGATCTATTGCCTTCCTGAAATTGGCACTGAAGTGGGAAGGCCCCTTTGCCATTACCCAGGTACTGTCACTGATCACCTATAAACTCCATCTTCCCAGTACCTGAAAGATCCATGCAGTGTTCCATACCTCCCTTCTATCACTGTACACAGAAACAGAAGTCCATGGCCTGAATTTGACATGGAACCCTGTGGAACTTGTAGAAGGCAAAGAAGAGTATGAGATTGAAAAGATCATCAAACACTGCAGAGCCCTGTTGTCCTGACAGTTCCTGATCTGCTGGAAGGGATATCCACCAGAAGATGACTCATGGGTTCCAGAATGGAACTTGAAACATTCAAAAGCCACACTGGAGAAATATAAGAAACTGTGCCCTAAAGCCTTTCCCCATATTCCAATCTCAAGCCCAAGCTTTTTGTCTTTGCAACCACTGCCTCTTACTTTCCAGAATGGCCATCACCTGCTCCACTCTTTGCTCCACTTGATCACCCACCTCTGAAGGTTGACCTGGCAATCTCTACTGTGCAAAACCCACTGGCAGAGCACCACCAGTTTAAAGTCCCTTGGATCATTCAGAATCTAGAGTCCTTTTGTCAGCCATCCCCTGGAAGTAGTTTTCCTCATCATCACTCATCCTAGTCGACTCTCTTAACCCTCCAACCTAATCTGTCCACCATTGCTTGCCCATCATCACTCATTTCACCATCCTTTATCACCATGGTCACCCAGATCTTCCCTGATCATCTAGCATCTCCTTAGTTTTTATCCCATGCACGCCCTGTAGCTATCTCTGATCAATGCAGTGGCTTGCTCTTCTCCCAGATTGCTCAGATCTTCACTGATTTCTTATCTGATGCACCCTCCTCACCTCCAGCAAACCTCCCTGCTTTGTGGCTATCTCTGATCAATGTGGATCATTCAGATCTTTGCTCCCTCTAGATGTTTTGCCAGACTGGACTCACTATGATGTCCTCTCCATCCTACCAGCATCTCATACCTCAGCACCTCACCTGCCTTTTTTTCCTTTTGAAGATTCCTCATGCTAGTCCTCTCTCATATTGTGCCTCATCAGAGTTTCAGTCATACAAAGGGGGTAATGTTATATTTTGTTCCTTTTTTCCTTGCCAATCCTGCTCCAAGCCTGGTCCAACCTCACCAGTTGTCCTATCCTTTCATGGTTGATCTTGCCTGTTTTCTTTGTGCTGACTTGTTTCTGTTACTCTTAGTCCTTACTTTCACTTGTCAGCACCATTGCTCTTATTTCCAAGTATACCTTTGTCACTACCTACTCCATTCCTCATATACTTGTTTTACTTATCTATCAAAGGAGAACTACTACACTTACTTCTCTACCTTAGTGTTGCCACTACTGTAGTCACCACTTGAGCCTTGTAGTACTAGCCCCACTAGTACTCCTTTGTACCACCATCATCTGCAAATTCACACCTCATTCACTAAGGCCTTGCCCTTGAATGATTCTCATTGACATTAGTGCCAACCTCTCTTCTACAAAGGGGGTTGTATCTTTGTGGGCACTGCATCCTAGACATTGTTGAGGCACTACATCCTCTTTCCCTTGGGCTATTAAAGCTAACCCTTGTCACTTGTCCTTGCTAGTCTTCCATCTACTATCAAGTGGTAGTTCCTCACGTTACTTGTGCCTTGTTGCCACACCTTAGGCAACTCCTCATAAACTTGTCCCTCACTGACTACCTTGTCATCTCCTACTCTAGACCCTGCTTGTTTGCAGGTGACCTTGAAGGCTCCAGCTGCTCCTACCTGGAACAGTTGTAACAAATGGCATCTGGCAGGATTTATGTCCAAGTCATTGAATGTTGCCAAATGAAACTATCCAATTTACAACAAGGAGATGCTAGCCATCATTCAGGCACTAAAAGAATGGTGGCACCATGTGATGGACAGAATCCATTTTGAGGTCTGGATGAATCACAAGAATTTGGAATTCTGGAAGAAGCCACAAGACCTATCTCCATGTCAGGCTAGATGGCATGCCTTTCTGATAGAGTACTGATACTTGATCATGTACAAACCAGGAACATCAAATGGAAGAGCCAACATACTGTCTTGCCACCCAGATCACAGAGAAGTGGCAGAAGACATCAACAAAAACATTACAGTGCTTCCAGCCAGTGCCTTCACACATTCCACCATGTTATCTCTTGAATTGTTCAATCAAATCACAAAGAATCCAGGTGACAAAGAAGATCACTATGGATATGAAAAGGATGACATTACCAGCTGCTATCAGAACAGCCACAATCAAACCTTCATGTCCAGGAGAGCTCAGGGTGAAGTAATGAAACTCTATCATGAGTCATCAATCATGGATCACTCTGGCCAATCATGAACCATGGTATTGATCCAGAGGCACTACAATTGGCCTGGAATCACCAAGGATATCAATGACTTCATTGACCACTATCCAGGCTGTGCAGCAGCCAAGACAAAATCATCCCCCAGCAGGAAAGCTGATGCCTATTACAACTGTTCCAGGTAGGACCAGGCATAGCCTTTGAAGCTCACCTGCACTAGACTGGGGCAGGGTTGAGGGTTTGTGAGAACTAAGGTCAAGGGTTTGAGGGTTCAAGAGAACTAAGAGAAGTTGCCTATGGTGTAGCAACAAGACACATTCAAGGGAGCAATGACTGCTCAATAGTGGGTCAAAAACTATCAAGAACAAGTGATAAGGGTGGTGAGAATCACCTGAGGAAGTAAGGACTAAGCCTTCAAGGGTTTGGGATGCAATGCCCAACAAGTGAGAATTCCCTTTGTAGAAGGAAGGTTTTTAGTTAGTCTCAACAAGATCACACTAGGCTAGACCTAAGTGAGGGATAAGTGGTGATTGCAAATGATGGTGGTGTTACAATACTGTTCCCATTAACCTAATTATTTACACTTTACTCCTAGTCTAGGGTTAGCCTAGCTAGATGGACTACACATCATACTTTGGACTTCATCATATTTCCTATACTATAGTACATGACCCTATCACATGATGCCTTTCCTGTCCCTGGCATGTGACCTAGTCATGTGACCATACATACCATAGAATAGCTTACAGACTATTACATATCTATGATGTCATCAGGTCTAGACCACTACATCATAGTCTAGCCTCTTATGTCACCTCATTCCTTACTCTGTATTACTATACAGGATACCGGCACAGCATGGTCTGTGCACTGGCCCTTTACATATATAAAGGGCATGGTGAAATGGACTGGATTTCCTCCAGTCTTGTCAACCTGTACATTACCTGGGCTTAAGGGGAAGCAGCCATCATCGCTACTATGCTCCTTTTCCAGTGCTAAGTGCTCATACAGACCGCCATTCCTTTGTTATGACCAAGCCCCTGAGGGATTGGGCAGAAGGTATGGAGCTGTTGCTCCACCCAGTGGCAAGGAGCACAGTACTCCTAGAGGTCGGGGATCCTGGAAAGGACTACCAGGAGGAGGGATGATGTGAGCCTGATAGACGGACAGGCTGAAAGGCAGAGGAACCCAAGAGGGTTCAAGGAAGGATTGAGAGGCCCAGAGGGAAGGCTTGAGGATGAGGGAACTGCAGGAGGGATACTGCAGGGGACAAGGATGAGGGCCAACATCAAGTTGGGATGAGGAAAGCTTCGGGGAACCGAAGCAAGACAAAGACGATCAGCCACAGGCTGATAAGGATGAAAACTTAAGGATAGTGTGGGACTCAGGGAGGGAGTCCAAGGATCAAGGAAAGACAGTGAAGAGAGACCCAAAGGATGGTGGTAGTCGCAGTGCCAGACTGAGGGTCAATGAAGATGCACACAGTGCAGAGATGAGAGAAAAGCTAGTATTGGGATATCGGAGGTAAGGACATGAGGGGTAGTCAGAGATGGGACTCAACAAGTATGGGAGTACTATGTCCTAAGTACCGGGTAGGAACTAGTGTAAGGAATACTACAAGGAAGGTGCGAGTCTTATATAGTAAGGCAAGTGCAGGAAAGTAGTATCCATAAGAGGAAGGAAAGAATAAAAGAGATACTAAGGTAGATCTCAATGGAGAGCCGAGAGGAGAGATGGAGAGATCTATGCTATGAATACAATGGATAGCTGTGGGTCCAAGGGCAAGAGATCTATAGTAGGAATACAACGGAGAGCCGTGGGTCCAGGGTAGATGGAACAGAAAGGAATAGGTCATATTAGGATATCCGGTGGTAAAGGGAAAGGGAATACCAGGATTCTGTAAAGGGGACTTGTGTAGACCACAAGGAGAAAGGCAATCTAAGATGACGAACTGTGAGGTGAGTCATCGGAGGCAATAGTCCATGATCTGCGCTGGTGGCATGGGAATGGCTATGAAAAGGATAATAGTCACGTGAGTAAAAGAATCACGTGATGGGTGAAATGTAGTCCATGGGGTTTGGACACTGAAGTGTACGAATGGCTACAAGGTCTGTAGTATAGTGAGCACGAGAGTGCAAGCTAAATTGTGAGACAAAGGGGAAATCAAAGGGGTCTACAGGGTAGTGAGCATTAGGAATGCAAGCTAGACTGTGAGACGAAAGAAGTAAAAAGAAAACAAATCGTAACATCTTTCATCATCATTATACACTGTTGCCAGGTGTCATAGCCAGTTCTTCTTCTTTATTGATAGTTGTTAGCACATCACTGGGTAAGCCTTTTAATGCCATGCACTTGGGGCTAGGACTTGAGTTCTACTTGCCCTATGAGTTCCTCCTTGGGCTTGTTACAGGTGGTACAAAGGAAAACTAGCATGAGGAAAAAGTAAAGGTGGCTATGTATTTATATAGTAATTGTCATATCCATCATTCTGCTCCTAATTGTGCCTCCTCCACCCACCCTCTGACCTTCTCTGGTCATCTCTGGCCTCCCTCACACATCCTCCACCTATCATCATCATTCCTCCCTCAGAGTTACACTCTGGAGTTTGTACCTCTGCTTGGATTGACCTCAGTCTTACCTTGGCCATCATCAGACTTACTATACATCATCCATATTGTTGTCTCTCTTACATGTCTCATCCATTACTTGACATTTGACATCTGTCATTCATATCTCTAACACTCCTACATGTTTCAGTCATACTTTGACATCTGTCCTCCTTATTCTGTACCTTACTCCATCTGTACTTAAGGACTGTGTCTTCCATGTATATTCCTTAGTATGAATATCAAACAAGTCTATCTCCTCTCATGTTCAATTTCCTCCATCATCTCCTATCCTCTATTCCTATAAAGTCTGAGGACCTGGACCTATACAAGGGCACAACACATAAGTCCTGCACTAATGTCCTCCTAAGTTCTCCTACTCTGTCTCCTCCATTTTGGACCTCTGGACCTCCTCTGCCACTTATCCATTTGTTCCTCTAGATCTCTGGTCAGACTTGCTGGACATCAGTCAGAAATGAGCTCAAGGAGCACAGAGCTTTAACAGTAATAGGACATGGGAAAGGATTGCCTAAGGCAGCATATTATGTAGCAAGAGAGAACTAGGGTTTGATAAGCAATGACTGATGGAATGAAGATGCTGACAAGGCAAGTGGATGGGAATATGGGGGAGTATGTAAGCAGAGTCAGCATCTGAAAGAAACTAGTGTCTTTGGAGATTCGAACACAAGGTCATAGTTGTAGAAGTGAGAGGAAAGAAAAGAAAGGGAAATAAATCATAACAATGCCCCTACCTGCTGCATCACACCCTTGGTAGGATATCTCCATTGATTTCATCATGGACTTACTGGAATCAGATGGCCACACTGCAATCATGATGGTCATAGACTAATTCTTGGAGGAAGTAGTCTTCATACCATGCACAAAGACATTCACTTCCCTTGACACTGCCAAGTTGTTCTGCAACCACATATGATGCATGCATGGGCTACCCTCATCAGTAGTATCTGATTGAGGCCCACAATTCACCTTGGAGTTTACTCACAAGTTATGCAAACTGCTCAGGATAATGCAGAAGTTGTTCACAGTGTTCCATCCACAAATAGATGGACAGACAGAAAGGGTCAATTACAACCTCAAACAGTATTTGTGGCTGTACATCACAAAGAAGCAATCTGACTGGAGCAGTTGATTGAAGCTGGCACAATTCCAGTACAACAACATGCTTATGGCTGCAATGGAAACAATACTATTCATCATCATCAGGAAGTACATACCTCAGATGGGTTTCAAAAACCCTGCTTCACACCAGTTCATTTGAGACCTGGTCAAGATACACAAGGAAGTGTATGATGGTCTTGAACAATCACAACATGCAATGGAATGATCAATGAAGACCATGCACTTCAATGCATCCCCCTATATTGAGGATCAACAAGTGTGGCTCTCCACAACCAACCTTGCACTTCTATATCCATCACAGAAGTTGTCCCCCAAGTGACTCAGATCCTACCCAGTGATTCAGGTACTTCCCAACACAGTAGAGCTTCATCTACCATCATCAATGAAAATTCATCCAGTGGTTAATGTCTCATGGGTTAAGCTATATTGTGAGCCACTCCTCACCCAAACTTCTATTTGCCCTGATGCAATCATCATAACAGAAGATCAGCAGGTGAAGTATGAAGTGGGCTACATTGTCGACTCCCAACTGAAGTATGGCAAGTTGGAGTACCTCATCCACTGAAAGGATTGGGATAACATGGATCAGACATGGAAATCAGAATCACACCTGGAAAATGCAGAGGATATTGACTTGGCCCTCCATGATGAGCTTGTCTGCTCCTCTTCTGATCCACTTGTCCTTGATTCCCTTCAACAGCTCCATCAGGACATCTCCTTCCACCTATACAAGTGATTGGCTGACTTCCAATATTCCGATGGCCTCCTCACCTACAAGAGCTGTGTCTATGTTCCCCCTGTCAATTGGAAGGAGATCCTCTGATGCTACCATGATCATGAACTTGCTGGTCACCCTGGCTTCTTAAAGACCTGGCAGCTAGTTAGTGCAGACTTCTGGTGGCCTGGCCTCACCACCTTTGTCCACAGCTATATTGAGGGCTGTGCCATTTGCCAGGCCTCCAAGTCCAACATCCATCCTACAACTCCCCTCCTCTGCCTCATCTGCTCATCCTGCTCTCACCCCTTTCAGCAAATATCTTGTGATCTCATCATCAATCTCCCTCTTTGCAATGGCTTTGACAGTCTCCTGGTCATGGTCGACCATGATCTTACTAAGTGGGTGATTCTTTGTCCCACCAAGAAGTCAATTCCAGCTGAAGAAGTTGCCATCCACTTTTTTCATTCCATCTTTCTTCATTTTGGCTTATATGACAAGATCATTCCCAACAGAGGCCCCCAATTCACCTCCTCCTTTGCCAAAGCCTTAGAAAAACTCCTCAAATACAACATCTCCCTCTCCACTGCATATCACCCTCAGACAGATGGGGAAACTGAACATGTCAACCAAGAGATAGAAACCTACCTCCACATCTACTATGGAAACAACCCAACAGCCTGGGCCGAGTCCATTTCCCATGCTGAATTCATCCACAATCACCAATCCCACTCTGTCACCAGTCAATCCCCATTCTTCTTAATGATGGGATATGAACCCTGTGCCTTACCCCCAGTCCTCCCAACCTCTGATGTCCCTGTTACGCTCGGTCCGGTCGAGGAGCGAGGCGTGACCGTTTATACCGCTAGGAGGTCCGGAGTTCCTACAGGCTTAAGCACTAGTAGGCGTCGAGGGAGCTTGCTGGTAGTTGCAAGGTCTGAAGACGAGAGTTGCTAGCTCGATATGAGACTAAGCGGTCGAGGGGAGGAGATAGCGTGTATTCCGGTTACGCTAAGACTAGAGTACAGGAATGTACGCGAGTGGTCTTAAGTACAATCTACTGCCAGTGTTAGGGAAGATGGGGGAAGTCTATGGAACGAACCCGAGACACTGGTAGTACTACCCGATCGGTGGAAACCCTGGAAAGGGGATAGAGGTGAAACGGGGTGAACCCGGATGTAGCCCGATCAGGTCTAAGCGAGACAAAGGAAATATACAAATGTAAGGAAGACGGAGTTCCGCTGTCAAGAGGTAATGCGGAACGACGGAGAGAGCTAAGTAAGGGGCCTCATGCCCGAAGGTCAGCGGAGGCGCTACAGACGGGAGGAAGTAGCCGCTATCGAGTAGTCCAGAGATAGGGGCGAAGAGAAACGGTAGTCCGAGCATCGACGGGGATGCGGCTTTAGTACAAAGATAGAGAGGAGAAAAAGGTTACCAGGGCGTCCCACGAGCTAGTCGTAACAGTCCCTGCAGTGAATACCTATCTTAAATCTCTCCTAGCTGCCTGCGATGAAACTCTAGCAGCCCATGAACTTGCAAGACAGATCATCACACAGCATGTTAAGAAGACCTTCTCCTCCTTCTCAAAAGGTGACAAAGTCTGGCTGGAAGCCAGAAACCTCAAATGCTCCATTGTCAACCCAAAGTTTGCCTCAAAACAAGAAGGACCCTTCACCATCACTAAGATACTATCTCTGATCACTTATCAACTTTGTCTCCCCAAAACTTGGAAGATCCATCTGGTCTTCCATGCTTCTCTCTTATCATCCTATTGCGAAAACACTGTACATGGCCCCAACTTTCCCACTCCACTGCCAGATCTGATATAAGGGGAAGAGGAATACAAAATAGAAAAGATTCTCCAACATCATGGAACTCCATCAGCTAGATTGTTTCTGATCAGGTGGAAAGGATACCTGCCAGAGGATGACTTCTGGATACCAGAATGGAACTTAAAACATTCCAGATCAGCTTTGGACAAGTACAAGAAGCTTCACCCCATTGCCTTTAAGCATGACCATCATCACTCCTCTTCCAGAAGGCTCTGACCCCACTGCTTGTTATGATTTCTTTCCTTTTTCCTTTTCTTCCTTGTACTAAAGCTTCACATTCAACTCCTTGCAGACAATCATTTCTTTCAAATGCAGACCTCGCTTATCAATTATCCCCTGTTTTCCAGCCACTTGCTCTGTCAGCATTTTCCTTCCCATTGGTCATCACTTACTAGGTCTTGCTACATAATACACCTACAGGGGCAACTCTTTCTCATGTTCCATTACTATATAAAACCCCATAGCTACTTGGTTATTTCCTCATGCTAGTTCTCTCTCATACCATTACCATTTACAATCCACTTCTTCTATCACTTAGGCTTCACCTAGTGTGATCTCATCAAGACTAGCACTTGTCCTCCTTTCTACAAAGAGGAGTATCCTTCATAGGCACTGCATCCCAATCTTGGTGAACATTTGGTCCTCTTCACTCAGGTGTCTCTCACCACTTTCATTCATTGTCCTTGATGGTCTGGTACCCACTATCAAGTGGTAGTTCCTCCTTTGAACATGTCTTGTTGCCACACCATAGGCAACTCTTCTTTGTTGTCCCTTGCCAACCCTTGACCCTACTAGTTATAGGTGGTTTATCAAGAGTTATGCCTGGTCCTACCTGGAACAGTTGTAACAATAGAACTAGCATATACTCAAACAGTTACTCTCATGTAAGCCATCACCATTCCTTCTTGAATCTACAGGTCTAGTCCCAGCTGGAGGACACCAGTTCCACCTCCATCATCCCCTGCTCTCTCTCCGGAATCATCTCCCATTACCTCGCCCTCTCAACCCTCCACAGCTGCCAAGGAATGTCCTACCTTGGAGACTGAAGAATCTTGTCTTGCTCCTATGACTGAAGTGTTAGCTAGGTCCCTATCCTTGTCTGAGTCAACCTCAGTTAACACTGAATGCCCTCACATCCCACCCTTGTGGCAAGAACCACCCAAACACCTCCCATTGACATCTTCCCTTACACCTTATTCCTTAGCTCTCCCTTGACCTCCTCTCCCACCCATTGCTGCTAATTCCACTTGCACCACTGACATCATGTCTAACCAACCCATGAAGCTCCATATCTCCCCTTCTTCAGCCTTTGATGGTGACTACATCAAAGCCAAGCCATGGCTCAACAAGGTCTGCAAATACTTAGCCATCAATGCAGAAATCCACAACTCCCCAGCCAAGCAAATTGGCTTCACTTTGTCATACATGGAATCCGGGTCTGCACTTACATGGACCCATACCTTTCGTATGAAAGCCCCCTCAGATACCACCCTTGATCTTGGCATGTTTAATCAGTTTGTAACCGAGTTATGTGCTTCGTTTAAACACCATGACACTGTCACCAATGCTCTATCTTGGCTGGCAACCACTTGAGTCAAGGCCAAGGCCAGAGACTATATTTCAGCACTCCTTACCTACAACACAGACTTCCAAGCCAAAGCGGCCATAGCCAGAGTCACCCAAGAGCCGGTCCTTATCTCCTATTATCAGATGGGAATCCCCCCCCATACTCATGGAGAAAGTTATGGGGTTGGAAAAGTTATGGGGTTGGAAACTGTCTCCACCACCATCCTGGACTGGCAAAAGAAGGCTCTGTCCATCCAAACATGCTGGGATCAAGCCCAGGCCATCAAGAAACAACAAATGGTTCACCTCCCATACACCCCTTGCATGCCTCATGTCACTCACCCTAAGGACCCTAATGCCACGAATGTTGATGTGGTCAAAGTAGGAAAACTCACCCCAGAGGAGCATGCTTGCTGCTTCCAAGAAAACCTATGCTTCCGATGCCATAAACCTGGGCACACCACCAATAACTGTAAAGCAGTATTCCCACCTAAGCCCAATCCAAGAACGCCAAACCCCATTGTGCTCAAGCCAAGAATTCAGAAATAGCTGAAGAAGAAAAGGTTCATAACCTCATCGAAGTAGAGGATGATGAGGAAAGTGAAACTGTGGGGCAAGTCCAACTGGAACCGGGTTTTTAGAAAGGAGGCCTCACTCGATGTGAGTACCCTCCATGTATTGTGCTAGAGTTGTATCTACTGCTCCTATATCCATTAGATTCCCCTTGCAGTTGGTGCAACCAGCATATTCCTTGAAAGCTGTCAACACCTTTGCCCTCATAGATTTGGGGGCCGATATCAACTGCATTGACATGATGTTCACCAGGAAAAACTGTATTCCTGTCACTTACCTCAAACAACCCATTGTTGTCAGCAATGTTGATGGGTCTGTCAACAAGTCTAGACAGGTGCTGTTCACTGCGGAACTGTTTCTTAACATTGATGGAATCACCATGTGCCAAATGTTCTACATTATGAACTGTGGATCCCAGAATGTCATCCTGGGAATTCCCTGACTATGGATGGCCAACCCTTGCATCAACTGGGAGAAACATATGCTGGAGGTAGATGAATCCAAAGACCAATCCAGAGAACTCCACTGTCTATACAAGACTGACCTCTCTAGATACAATGCCCACTACAAGAAACTGGCACCATCCACTCCAATCAAACATGTCATTCGCTCCATGGAGACTGACCAGCACCTTTTCAACTACATCAATGACTGGACCCTGTGAACATGGCAACTGGACATCCGAAAATATGTCTTCAATTGGGGATGGATTCCCACTAAAGATGGCTGATACCTCCACACCCCTGCAGTGGCTGCCACTACCACTCGTTGGCAGCCGATGCCTTAGCTCTCAAAACCCCATGGTCCTTCCCCCAGCCTTCCAGGAGTATGCGGAAGTGTTCAACAAGGAGTCATGTGACCATGTACCTCCTTCAAAACCCTATGATCATGAGATCAATCTCAAGCCTGAGTTTAAGTCCAGGATTGCCTCCCCATACAAACTCGACATGCTTCAGGAGAAAACCCTAGATGAATTTCTTGAGGAGAACCTGAAAGCAGAAAAAATACAACCATCACAGTCAGAACAAGCCTCCCCATTCTTTTTTGTACAAAAGAAGGACAGAAAGTTGCAACCTTGTCAAGACTACCACTATGTAAACCAACACACCATTTGCGACAGATATCCACTCCTGTTGATCTTTTCCCTAATCAACAAACTCAAAGGATCTAACGTGTGCACCAAATTTGATGTATGATGGGGGTACAATAATGTACAGATCAAAGACAGGCATCAGTGGAAAGCAGCATTCAACACTCATCAAGGCCTCTTTGAACCCATAGTGATGTTCTTCAGCCTGACAAACTCTTCAGCTACATTTCAACGATTCATGAATGCCTTCAGGGACATGATCACTAGGGGAGGCTCATCATCTACATGGATGATCTCCTCATCTTCTCCTCAGATGACAAGGTCCATGAATAATGAACCAAGCAGGTTCTCCAGTGTATGCAAGAGCTTGACCTCCACCTCAAATTGGAAAAGTGCACATTCACTGCCAAGGAAATAGATTACCTTGACCTGGTCGTTCGCAAAGGATAGCTTGCCATGGATCCCATCAAACTCAATGGAATCAAGAAGTGGCCAACCCCACAAACCCTCACTCACTTGTGTTCTTTCCTGGGGTTCACAAATTACTATCGCTGGTTTATTCTGGACTATTCCAATCTCGTCTGTCCCCTCCTGAATCTCACCAAGGAGGACATTTGATGGGAATGGACAGATGAGCGTCAAGAAGTGTTCCTCCATCTCAAGAGAGAATTTGAGTCGGAACCCGTCCTCATCCTCCCCGATTCTTCACGACTGTTCACCATCACCTCAGATGCCTCTGCATTCGCCTCTGGTGCTATCCTCCTCCAGAATCTTCATGGTGCCTTTCAACATCTTCAAGCCAGCAGTAAACTTCTGCAAAGAGAGATTCCTTGTCATGATATCCACCGCTTGTTCACCAGTCGGAATATAGAACAGGGATATCTCTTGGTCTTGAACCTTCTTGCAGATATAGTGGTATGGTATAGCGATGTGTTTGGTTCGACCTTCTTGTGCAGGGTTTGATGCAAGAAAGATTGCTCCTTGGTTGTCTGCATTCAACTCGAAGAGTGGAAGGGTAAAACTGATCTCTTTGAGGAGAGACCTGATCCAAGACAATTGTTTGGCTGTCTCAGTCATTCTGCAGTATTCTACTTCCTTTGATGAAAGAGTAATCTTCTTCTGACGTTGTGAGAGCCATGATATGATCCCTTCTGCAAGGAAGATAGCATAACCAGTAGTAGAGCATCTGGATTCGATGTCGCCTGCCCAATCTGTGTCACTGTATGCTTCAAAACCCACATTGCTAGATCCATCGTAGCGGAGTTTATAATGTTTGGTAGTCTCCAGGTATTGGACAATGTACAGTGCCCAATTGATGTGATCTTGACTAGGGTTTGCAGAGAACTGTGACATCTTGATGACGGCATAGGCTAAATAAATCTGGTCTAGTGCCGAGCATGATGTAGAAGAGGGATCCAATGATGGATTGGTATTGGCTTCTCATTTCGGATGTGGCTGTTTCAGTTGAAGAAAGGGGGTTGTAATCAGATGGAAGTGGAGTGTGGACTGGGCCACAGTTACTTTCCCTGAAGCAAATAGAGATTTTGTTCACATAGTCGCACTGATCAAGGGTGAGGATTTTCCTCAGATGATCACTCTTGATCTTCATTCCAAGGTATTCAGTTACTTCGCCAAAATCTCTTGATTCTCATTTCTTCATGAAGCTTTGTTTGAGGTTGAGAACAAATGGCTGATTGTTTCCCATGAATAGACTGTTGTCAATGTAGACAACTATGATGACTAGATCTTGCCTCTAAATAATATGTAGACCCCAGGATTGAATTTTGTGCACATGAATCTGAGGTTGATGAGGGTCTTATGCAGCTGTTTGTTCCATTGAAGTGCTGCTTGCTTCAATCCATAGAGCGCTTTGCACAATCAACAAACTTTCTTCTCTTGACCTTTTTCCACAAACCCTTCTGGCTGTTCCATACCATGTATATTTCTTCATCTAGATCACCATAGAGAAAAGCGATTTTGACGTCCAGTGCTTGGACTCCCCAGTC
>JBBPJV010000494.1:0-21106 GCA_038088915.1 Sutorius aff. eximius
TGGGAATGGGCCTTCGCCATCGCACGAGGTACGACTCACGATCTCGGCCCCCTTCCTTGGATTCCGGCTTCCTTGCTTCTCCTCTGTTGCCGTCCGACGGAGGTTCATATTTTGGGCAAGGAGCGTATCCCATATCTCGCAATGGAGCCTCGTTACTACAATTCCCCGCGGACGATATCAGCGAGTTGGGAAGCGGCTCGGAATTAGTGTCAAACCTTTATCCGAGGCGGAGCAGGGCTGCAGACAGTCCTTTGCAATCGTTTGCCACGGAACTCACCACGGATTTACGATCGCACTCGGGCAGCAATACTCCTCCGGGGGAGCAAAAGTTCGTTGGCACGCCGGACTATTTGGCACCTGAGACAATACTGGGCCTTCGCGGTGACGATGCCGCTGTTGATTGGGTGCGGATCCTGCACTATACCCTAAGATTTCTAGTTACTGATCGTCGTTTAGTGGGCCCTCGGGGTCATCACATATGAATTTTTGTATGGGATCCCACCGTTTCACGCCGAGACTCCAGAAAAGGTGTTTGAAAACATTCTCTCGGGGCACATCGAGTGGCACGAAGATTGGGTAGACTTCTCGGACGAAGTCAAGGACTTCATGCGAAGACTCATGGACACTAATCCAACGACACGATTGGGTGCCAACGGTGCCGATGAGGTCAAAAATCACCCATTCTTTGAGGGGATTGAGTGGGATAAAGTCACATCTAAAGAAGCCGCGTTCATACCGCAACTCTCGGACCCGGAGTCGACAGATTATTTCGATCCCCGAGGAGCGATACCGCAGCTGTTCCATGACGACGATATTGCCATCACGAATGCGGAGAGTCTGGCGATCAGCTCGACCACCGCACAGTCAAACCCCATTTCGTTACCGAACAACCGAGACTCGGCTCCTTCTCCGGCCAGCGATGACTTTGGGTCCTTCAGCTTTAAGAACTTGCCGGTCCTGAAGCAGGCGAACGATGATGTGATTCGCAAGCTCAAGACAGATCAACTAGCACCTATCACCCATACCTTGTCCGACGCAGCGAGTATCACCCGAAGACGTAGCCTATCACAGCGGCATAAGAAGCCTCCGAGCGTTGTGACGGCGATTGACCAAAAGACTATTTCCCAAGGCCCTCCTTCTCCTTCGACGTCGACGTCGTCGATCGCATCTTCGCCGTCAAGAGCAAGCGTACCATCGTCCACACCGGGAAGTGGTTCTGGCAGCCATGCTCGCAAACCCTCAGAGTTTGGCGCAATCGAAAGGTTCAAACTGAATCACCTTGATGGCGTCGAGCGCAGAAACACGATGCCCAGTCGATTGCGCACTGCGTCTATTTCGAGTAGTGCAGGCGACGGATCAGGTTCTGACAACTGGCCCTCTTCAATAGGGCAAAGTTTCACTCAGTCCGAGGTAACGCCTCCTTCGTCGGTTCATTCTGCGGACTTGCGCAAGGGACCGGATCTTACGGATCGTGCCGTGACCTGTTTATTGGCTGAGGACAACCCTATCACTGCCAAGATAATAGAGACACTGCTCGTCCGCCTTGGTTGTCGTTGCGTGGTAGTTGCTAATGGTTCTGAAGCGATTGGCGTTGCGATGGGTGATATCAGTAGGTGATTGCGGTATTGTAGAGAATCGAAGCTGAGCGCCATACAGAATTCGACTGTATCTTGATGGATCTGCACATGCCAGTCCGTAAGTGTATTTGTCTCTACTGTTGCCGCGACGACCGAGACTGAGCAATCTCCAGTGGATGGTGAAAGTGCTGCTCGATATATCAAGAGCACGAATAACAAGAACACCGACACACCAATCATCGCTGTTAGTGCCTACAGCACCGGGGACGAGCAGAACGGCTTGTTTGCTGCCTCCTTATCTAAGCCACTGCAAAGAGCAGATCTGCTAGCGGTGATGCGGAAGTTGGGATTCAAGACGTCGGCCGTCCAGGGTGTCTCACACCCCTGTGTTAAATTCATTTCTTCTCGTGTGTCATGACCCTCGATGCGTTTGTTGTGCATTCTTGGTTTTCACTTTATCCTCTGCTGCACGTACACCATATACTCATACGCCATGCCATTCATCATTCTTCTCTCGACCTCAGGTCTTCATAAGCACACTCATCAGCATGACCTCTCTCTGCTCCTTTCGCATATTGTACGTTAGAATATTGTTCCGGCCCAACATGCACACGCTGTACCCTTGGTGTTGCACAACGTTCGTGAGTCAAAAGGGACAATGCATGAATCAAGCGAGATGGGCGCTGTTGGGTGATCCCGAGTGCTGATAGCATGCGTTTTTGTGCTGTTCTCTCCCACTGCCATCCACGAGATACGCTCGATACCAAGTGCTTGATCGCTTGATCGCTCGTGGGTGATACTCCTTTTAACTTGGCCTAGCGCTGTCAGCGCTTGGTATATTAGCGACGATGCAATCCTACAATCATCCAGGTATGCGCACCGTCTTCGCTCTTCCTTTGACCCAGTTCACCCTCTCCTTAGCTTGGCAGTATCCTCGCCCGCCGCCCCTCGACGTCCAACCCTCCATCCCTTCCAGAACCCGGCATACCAGCATATCTGGCCCGTCGCCCTATTTGCCAGACACGACGATAAACCCATCACAACCATTCATCCCTCCAAGTCTCATCCCCGGCCACCAGCGCGCGAGAATCTGGGACAACAGCGTCACCCAGCGCCCGCGCACTAGCACCGGCGCGATGATTTCACCTTATCACTCACCCCAGCGTTCGTCGCTGTACGGTGATTACTTCTTCACGCAGCCTAAAGCTCCCCCTCCTCCTCCGCCCCCCCTCCCGCAGAAACCGCAAGCGCTACTCAAACCCCTGACCAACCCATTGCCACCGATCCCGCCCAAACCGCCTGCACTGGCCATTGCTCCTGCCTCCAGAATCCCGCTTTATCCCACATCGATACCACTACCCGTGGCCAGTCCCCTTTCCCAGTACTCTGAACCCATAGTACCAGACACCTCACCTTCCCCCGACGAGAAAGACGTTGAGCGCGCACTCACACTTTCCACATCGGAAGCCCGAAAGCGCGAACAGGACCTGATTGACCAAGAAGAAGAGGAACTCGCAAGAGCCTTGGAGGAATCACGACTATTATCCAACACCGTCTATTCTCTCGATGAGCAATCAACATCCTTTCCCACCTCACCTCGGTCACCATCGATAGACCGAGCGTCCATCTCTGCAATAAAGGGATCTGCGCGTCCTCCGGAAGGCGAAAGTTGGCTACACATGATAACCCCAACTGCGTCGCTTTCGTCGCAATACTCTTCCCTAGGCGAAGATTTCTCCCCTTCACATTCCGCCGTAAACCAAAACGAGTCCGAAGACGGCCCGAGTGATCTTCCTCGAGGGACACCGAATGACATTGAAAACTTGTACATTTCCCGGGATACCTCTTCACCAACACCCCCCTTGTATGCTAACCTTGTGTCTAATCTAGTCCGAAGCCCTCCCCCTGCTCCTTCCCCGACTCACTCCACCGTCGTACCCTCCCCGCCCTCAGCTACTTCCAGCGCATACCTGCAAAGCGATCACACACCCTCGTCGGATCACGTTCCCAGTTCGCCGTCTTTGTCGCAGGCCCACTCCAACAGCGGCGAGCAATCACCAATGCCATCCTTTGCCTCCCGACCGAGTTGGTCATCGGTTTCGTCTGAACACTCTGCGCCTTCCGGACGTTCCCTGGGTAGTGAACTCTTCTCTCCCTCCTCTGGGTATAAATCTCCAATACATCCACCTGCGAGTCCTGATGCTTCCCTTGGGTCCTCGGCGAGCCTGGACCCGCTGGATGAAGAAGGTGAAGAAGGGGCGGATACAGAATCAGGACCCTCCACGCGACCAGCTGCTCCGCTGACGGCAAATCAATACGTTGAGCGAGAAATGCTCATAGGCGTTTGTACGTTTCGACCCCTAGAGCACGTCTCACACCCTTACTGACACCGTCATCCAGCCCTAGGGTTCAATCTTCCAGTTATCTCGACGGAGTTGTTGCCCATGACCACTGCGATGCCGAACGTCATCACGCTTCCCTATGGAAAAGCACCTATTTTCCATTTCCAGGCACCCAGTTGGCGAAAGCTGCTCAAATTGATGGCCAGGTTGAGCGGAACCCGCGTGGAGCCCACGGTAGAAGCGCTCACCGTCGCCAAGCATATTCTCAAACTACGAACTGTAATTCAGTTTGTCAAGGTGTGTCTGGGACATGGAGAATGGAGAATCGTTGTGCTCACGATCGGGCCTGCCAAGATTCATCACTCTGCGTCCGAGTGGAGAACAGTACTCTATCTGACCACAGACTATCCTGTCCCTTCTAACCTGAACAATTCTCACAAGTTTACTAACGGTGATGTCAGCGTCCTACCGTATTCGTATTCGCTGTCCCCGCTACCGACCCTTCTCCGCGATGGTTCTGAGTCGCACATGGCGAGGTATTATGTCGTGCCATCGACGCCAACAACTCCATATCCCAACCTCCCGATCAATTTTCCCAACCTTGCGATGTATCTGCAGTCGGCCGTGCAGGACTCGCGTAGGGCCGCCAGCGATAGTTCGAGCGGGCTACGAAAGTTGGCGCAGTACATTGACGGCTGCTACCAGACAGAAGCAGAGCGTGTCGCTCCGATTGATCAGGAAGGAGCTTCGAAGAGGGGCGTTGGGGGTATGATCAAGCGCGTCATGGGAAGAAACAAGGGAAATAAAGGCAGCAGAGGGAATGAGGAGATATACGAACTCGTGACCCCCTTTGTGTCGGACGAGTGGGGCTGAGTCGATGTTGCTTGTCAGCGCCTTGTAATGACTTTTTTGTGCTGCCTTCGACCCGGAGCCCGTAGTGAGCTTGACATGTTTTCGATGTCGTTAATGCGTTGTGCTAGTTGCGAGTCACGTTCTCATCCAAAAGTCACTGGTCATCTCAAGCCCGGACTTGATGTCAGCAGCGAGCAATCCTTCCCAGCTTGAGACCACATCATCCATTCCGCCTCTATCTCCAGAGGAGGAAGGCACGTATGCTATGGCGTTTGACGCGTCCATCTCAGTAAATCCTTTTCAGATGCCATCATCCACACCCGCATCACCAACGACGAACGAGCACTCCGCCGCATCGTCAAAAAGTTCCACAATTATGCCTCACTCGCATACACTCCAATATTACCACTTGCCCACGGCGGGAGTGTCGACGATGCACGGGAGGCTTTCCTGGTCGAATTGGCGTCTTTCGAGTTGGCGCTGAAGAAGAGTCTAATGATCTGCGAGGCAGAATCGAGGCAAGTGGAAGAGTACCAGCGCGAGCGTACGAGAATTGGTATGTGCACCAGATCACTCAAACGTCGTCCGAAAATGCCAGCCCTCCTGTAGAGCAGGAACACGATCTCCTCCGTAGTCAAATCAGCGAGCTCAAGGTCGCGTTGGAACATGCACAAATGGAGCGTAGACGGAAGATGGAGTACGACTCGATCGCGGAAAAGACAAACACGCTCCCCAGTCGCGATGAATTGGAGCGGTGCGTGCCCCACCAACGTTTTCTCTCTCGCATGATGGTATCCTAAGACGCGTTCGCATTCGAGGTCGATTCAGGCACTGGAGAATGACATGGCGGCAATCCAATCAGAGCATGAAACGCAAGAGCGTATTATTCGAGGCCAAAAGTCTGCTCTGGACAATATCGTATTGGACCTCAGCTCCCTCCGCCTAATGGGAAAAGACAAGGAGAGCACGGCGTCACGTATAGCCTCCCCGATGCTCACACCTGCCGCCGATTCCGTTGATGCTGACGAGGACGCCCAAGGAACCCCCTCACTAGTCGAGGATGACAAGCACGTAGAGGGCGCTGAGTCCGGAGAGGTCGCTGAGAAAGAGGACGGGGAAGATGTCGAGTCACTTGATGTCCCTCTGTCTTCGAGGCCGAATGCTTCGACCAAGGATGCAACTTCGCACTCAGGAACTCCATTGTCGTCGCAAAGGGAAACGCATTCGAGAAGGGATTTGACATCACTCAATCAAGCTGAAGATGATGACATCGAAATGGGAGAGGTAGCGGAGGACCCGAAGCAAATAAAAACGAAGAAAAAAATCAGAGAGGAGCTGGAAGAAGGAGAGGCGAGTGATTCAGGCAGTGCATTGTCCGACCCTCCGGACGGTTGATGCTATCGTGCACTGTGTATTCAGGGGTCTGTGGTCTGCTGTAGTAGGTCGACCTCTACTGTCATTAAATCTCTGGCGCAAATAACCTCGCCCGTGAACTGTTCTCTGGCCAACTTTGCTATCGCCTCCATTGTGGTTCTCGCCTCTCCATTGACATCATCGTTTCCAGGGTATCTAGGTGAGAAGTGATTCAAGACTAGCCTTCGTGCTCCGATTCGCGTTGCAAAAGCGGCAGCCATCTGTGGAGTCGAATGACCCCTGGATCTTGCCCTCGCCTCGACACTCTCAAAGGTGTCAAGAAACTTTGTAGCCGGATCTATGCCGGGTAGATGAGCATTTGTCGCCTCATGAACGAGTAAGTCGGCTGAAGAAGCTATATCGGCGATTGCGGAAGGTTCACATGTATCACCAAGGATCACGACCTTCCGGCCCGGACGACGAGGAGGGCCATGTAGGACAGTCCCGTCCGAAAGCACGACACTCCCGCCTTGCTGTAAACGACTCATTACTGACATCGGAGTCTTGGTTCGTTTCATGCTTGGAACGTAGCTTCGCGGATCAATTTTTCCCGGAACGGGAGCCTCTTGAATAACATACCCCACGCATGGCACGGAATGCAAGATTGGGGCTGCGGAGACGCTGACAAGACCATCCTCGAAAACATCTTTCCATAACCCGCCAACCTGGGTTATATTGCGACCGCTTGTTAGTTCGGAGGTATGACGGGGAAGCTCGATGTGATCATCATGGGGCGGATCGGCTGGGAAACGAAGCTCGTGGATGACGTATGGAGCCCCCAAGAGTGTATGCGTGTATGTGAGACCTGCTCGAACGTATGCGCGTGTTCCGGGTGGTCCGTAAATCTCCAATGGCTGGCCATTCTGTGAGATTAGAAACTGCGGCACGTCCGACAGACAGACCTCGACGTCAACGTTGCCCCGAACCTGCGCACGAGGATCCTCAATGTCCTGGACCGTGCCTCCGGCGCCGTTCGAGATCGATGCCATCAAGGGTAATAAACCAAAGATATGGTCCCCTGTGTGTGCCAACGCTTGTTACTCCTCGCCCAGCAGTGAAACGGATGCAGAGTCAAACCATGGGTATGAGTGATGAATATCTTCTTGATCCTTCCCATCTTTACCGTGCTTTTTTGCAACTGATGTTGGG
Organism: Sutorius aff. eximius; assembly: GCA_038088915.1. Taxonomy (NCBI): domain Eukaryota; kingdom Fungi; phylum Basidiomycota; class Agaricomycetes; order Boletales; family Boletaceae; genus Sutorius; species Sutorius aff. eximius. Next base: position 7,334 of record JBBPJV010000494.1, read on the forward strand.
TCGCCTCCCCACAATCGAACAGCCATACATCCCCACCCAAACGTAATGCGATCGCCGAGTGGTTCCTTGTAAGGGACGGTTGCGCAGAAGCAGTTCCTAAAAAGCAAAGATCGATTGCTCCAAGGGTCTTTCGAGCAGCCATGTCTTTGGTTTTCACGGTGAAACGGCAGATCACATCATTGCCGTGGTCGCGTCAAAGAAAAAAAAATATGTCCCTGGCAGGAATTGAACCTGCGGCGCCACGGTATTGTGATCCACAACGTGGCGATTTAACCACTAATCGACAGGGACTTGCATGTAGCACGAGGCATAAAGCTACTTGATCCTACCTATCAATCTCGCCCCTGGCTAAGCAGACTTGGGACTGCTTGGTCGAGTTCTTCACGCTGGGACATCATCATGCCAAGGGCAAGGGTATCTACCCGTAGACTGGCCTCCAAACAGGAAGCCAGAGAGGCTGCTGGTGCGCTGTATCCACTGGCCGCGATCCTGACCAGGGCCATAACTCGGACCATTCAAACACTCAGCAACGGATGACGATGTCAATCCCATTCCCCATCTTCACGAAGACATTGAAGGAGACATCGGGATGTCCATCTTGGTATATGCGTCTCTTCCCTATCATAACCATAAGCAGACGACTTCTAGGGTAACTTGAGAAAAATGGGATCGGGTATGGAGAAGCTACGCGCCCGAACTCGATCTCTCAAGCAGGAGAATGAAAGGTTGAAATTTGAGGTGCAACAGGCTCGACGAAGCGCACATCGTGAAGCGGGTAGGAGTTCAGGTTCGAGAGCGAAAGCTTCTCGACATTAAGTTTGGTCACTGGAGCGCACGATCGCTAGTTTACGGGCGGTAAGGGTTTTCCACCCGCCAAAACACATCAGAAAAGTAATATGTATCATCAGGCCCGAGAAAAGGACAGGCGTACGGTCGAAAAGGTGTGTCTCCCAGATATGACGATCCCGCCCCATATTGACCGTTCTAGTTACGAGAGACAGATTGAACAGGATGCAAAAGAACCCGATGATCGTGACGAGGCTCTGGCACCTACCCACCAGGCAGGTGACCTTGATGAGAGTGCTGTCGGGGTGTGCACCATCATTGGTTCTCGACATCATTGTGGCCTGTACATCTTATCAAGCCCTTGCGACGCATGTGTGATACCATCGACATGAATACACTTGTGGAAGGAGAAGAATGTGGTGTCTGCATGAAGGAGATGGCAGTGGAAAAACGTTACAGGTCAGACCCCAACATGCACATTGGTCCATGCCTTCATCTAAATGCAATTTAGCCTCCCATGCCGACATCCTATCTGTACTGAATGTTTCGGACACTGGGCAGCACTTCTAGTGCAGCATTTGATCATCAAAAGTCAGTCCAATGCCCTCATTGTCGCAGGGTATCTCCGCGCGAGGAGCGTGAAATAATCACACATACTGCGGTGCAACAATGGGATTTGCTGTTAGATATCTCTCGGGAATGGGCAGCAATGGTCATTTCCGAGATAAATATCAGAGACGACGACGAGGATAGCTTTATAGATGGCGGTTCCATTGTGGCCACAGAGAGGTGGGTGAAACCCTTGAGATATTCCGCTCCTGAATACCATGGCCTTTAACGCTTGTTTGACAGAAACTCCTGCAGAGCAAGCAAGTCTCGATCCAGAGACTTCTGCTACCTTACCCAACGACACCCAACCAGTTGCTTATAAGAGCTTACCTTCTCTGCTGAAACGTAAAAGATTGTCGAAGTTGGTAGCACAACGAGTAATGAGACAGAGAGTGTGATCTGTTAATTGCCCATGCAGTCCAGCTGCGGAGATGGCGTTGTGAGTATGTAGACAAGAATGCAAAGCAAAAATGAATACAAAAATGACGCAGAAATGGGGAAACATGTTTATGATATCAGCCCGTGAGTTCGTAGCAAGACAGCCCACCTGGCTCAGAGTTAGTCGAGAGCTGGTAGAGGATCAATGGACTTACTCCTCTCTTTCTGACTCAAGTTCGGCGATTTTTCGTCTCAGCTCCCTGTCAACTCCGTAAAACATACGAGAGTGGGAACCAAGTACGAGACTCACGAATTCTCTTTGCTCAAGGCGTTCCGCGACTCTTTTGTTTGACACAAGTCTTTTGTCATCGACTCCCAAGCTTCATCGTGAGGAAGGCTGGCGTCGTCATACATTGCGTCCAATTCCTCGTTGAACGCCTGAGTAAAACAATGAGCCTATCCATTCATTATTCATTATCATAATGCCACACACTAACCTCGTACATGATTTCCTTTTCGGCTGTCGCGTCTGCCAACAAGCTCTTGACGAGTTCACATTGGCGCTTGGTGTTCTGTAGTTCCGCTCGCGTTCGGTCAAGATCCGTAGCCCTCTACAGAAAAATTTGGTCCACAGCATCCATACAGCCCTGTGAGGCTCACCTCCTTGATCTCGAGAATGAGCTGTTCGAGATCGTTCCGCAGAGCCTCATGATGCAACATCGCGCGGACTATGCTTTGATCTGAATCCGCTAACGATTCCTCTAGGCGAGTTAAAACCGTTGGATTAACGGCCTCGGATGCGCATGGTGTGGCGTTCTCCCCTACGAAAACGCGCGGTCGATTAAGTGGAGTCGTTGAACCGTCCGCTTGTCGCCTGTTAATGAGTTGACGCATCTCTTCCATCCGCTGTTGTGCCTCCTTGGTCTTTCCACGGGAAACCAGTGAATATTCATCAAACAGTCAGGTCGACGTATCAATACCTACAATTGGTGGGATGTTAGTTCTTTGGGAGGCACGCGCATGATGCTTGTCTGGGGATGAAGATCTCCATGGGTCGACAGGGCTGCCGTTGGAATTTGAGCGTAGTTCTGAGACATAGGTCCTCATATTTTTTACGGCGCAATGCGACGATTCAACCTGGGTGGAAGATGAACAAGGCAATGGAAATACGTCCAGGTAACAGGCAAACCTCGTTTCTAGCTGAGGTTACCACCCGCAGTATATTTTCCGTATACTCAGTGGTGAGATATGAAAATGAGGGACGTGGTGCTTTGTGTGTTTGGGGTGACACTTTCCGGGGCGAGATAATTCTTCCGGTTGCCTTTGAGAGCGGCGATGTCCTGTGCTTTCTCGGTGGCGTATACGAACCATGTGCAGAGCGAGTGGATGATTTCTTCTTGATCGAGAGGGGTTCAATATTGCTGAACGGCGTCGCAACGCCATTCGTTGCTTTGGGGGTACTATCGATACGATTAGATGGCCCAAATGCTTGCCGTTTGCTGCGGGGAAGAGGTGATGGAGAGACATCGGCAAGTGTGGACTGTTCAAGATCTTGGAAAGAAAAAGAATCGTCGTCCACTCCTGCATCATCGGAAGGAAGCTCCCGTCGTGCCGAAGGCGCCGGACTGGCTGGAGGGAGAGGAGAAGGGGGACGCGGTCCAAACCGACGATACTCCATAGAATGCGGCGTGTCAAGTTGGGATGGCACAGGTAGACCCCTTGCTGGAGAACTAGATGTTTGTCGAGAGCCTGATAATGAGCTCCCTCCCGGTGTTGTTCCGCGGGAGATTGGGCGTAGTCGAACCGGGGGATCATCTGCAGGCGCAAATATATCCATCCGATATCAGAGTAAACCTGAAAGCGCACCTTCGTATATTGTATCCTCCACAGTTTTCTCCATTGTGGGCACGGGGGTGTATTTTCCATGTTGGCTTTGGCTATTTCGTCTCGCAAGCTCCAAGCGCATTGTCAGGTCAGGATCCGATCGGTCGAGGGTCACTTGTTCATCGGCCCCATCTTCGTCGCCTCCACCATCGCGCTGTTCGCGAGAAGATGACCGGGAAACCGACAATACTGCTTGGGGCGAGGATCGGCCACTACCGGGAGAGCGGCCTCTCTTAACTAATTTTCTACGAGAAGCAGAAGAATTATTCGCCAAGGAGTCATCATCCCCAGAAGCCGATGTGGCAGCAGTGTTAGTCGACCCAGAGCGATACGAAAACTTTGCGAGGCTCCCATCCGCTGTGGTGGTTGTCTGTGTGTATGTCGATGACCGGCTGGCGGACGATTTCGTGCGGCGGTGACTACTGATAGACGAACCAAATAATTCAGCCTTGGAGGACCCCGGACGGGTGTTGAAGAGATTCCTGGATATCACATCCAGGCTGAAGATATGCGCTCGTGATTTCATAGTTGCCGTTGGTGTGGCAGGGCGAGAATCATTCCCAGTACGGAATTTGAAGAGGCCGTATTGTTGGACTACGATAGCAAGATTAGAGAGCGATCAAGGAGATCGAGAGTAACTCACTTGTCTGAACAATACGTCCGGGTATCCTAGAGGTTTGTACTATTTCTTCTTCGGGATCGTCGTTCGGGTCACTCGAAGAGACTGAATACCGGGATATCTCCCCGGCCATCGGGTGAACCCTCACAATCACGTAGGGTGGGCCCCCCATACCAAAAGGTAATGGGTCTGCGGTGCCCTGTGGATCGATGTGCATGACAATCTTTGTCTGAAGGGAGCCGTTACCCTCATGCAGCACACACTAGGCGAGCGAAGTTTACCTTTTTACTTTCTTGTAAAAATGCCGTCCGCTGGTAGACGTTAAAGTACGTGCGGGCAACAGTGGTCTTTCCACCCCTAACTTCCACCTCTTTCTCATCTGCACACAGTACCACAGATTGACCAGCTTTCGTTCTGTACTTTGCCTGAGCTGACCAAAGGTTTCCCAGGAAGCGCTCTTTCTCTGTCTGTGTTCTGGTAGGGTCGAGGTTGACAGGAGCAGGCGGAAACACGACCGAAAGCGAACGGAATGGCCTACCCGACCACCTCTCACCTTGATCTTGTGGAGGATTCTCAATATATATGTGGAATTCTTGTCAGAAAGGGTTTAGTGGGCGCGGTAGTGGTGTATAAACGTCTTACCGGCATCCCCGACATCAACGGCGACGATGTCGCAGAGATCGAACACTCCCTTGCAACTCATGCCACTCTTCTTCATCCCTAGAGGCAGTCCACCGGTTTTGGCCAGCTTCTCTACTTCGTCCAAGCCGGATAGTAAGCGTCCGCTTTTCTCTCCGCTTCCTGGCCGTTTCACAATCATGAGTTTGTCATCGAACAAGAATAGGGCACAATGCAGCGATGTGGCAGAGATGCTCGATGCAGATGAGGATGCACCTGGAGGACCATCCATGATGATGTCGTCGACGTCGACACAATCGACGAAGCGCCGCGAGTTTGATATCAACCCAGCAGGAAAGCTGTCGATTGTTGCGCTCAGGCAATACATAACAGCTGCTCGTCTTGTGTGATCGTCCGTCTCAGCCATCGCAATTTTGCTTGCTACTTCGCTTGCTTCGATCAACTTTGCGCGTTGAGCATCGTCCGGTCCCATGAGTTTAACCATTGTACGAAACAGTAACGTATATCGTGGTATGCGCTGCACGGGGTCCATGAGCAGTTCGCGCAGCCCAACTCGATTTCTCGTGTCCGCGTTCGAATATTTGATCCTCTTCGAAACCGAAATGGTGCATGTTAGCCGAACCGTCAGGCATCGTGGGTGGCACTTACGTCAATGTATGCTGCAAATCCAGAAGACTTCTTTAGCATCTCGCGTTCGAAAATCGATTGGGCTTCTTCGCGCTTGACGTAGTATTGCTTGTAATGTTCGAAGCCTCTGAGGTCTCTGAAATGTCGCAGTGCAACATCACCTATGTTCCGGGATCCGTCCGGCGCGACCATCTTCTCTAGATCCATCAAGAATGCCTCATTGACCGGTAGGAGGTTGTCAATGTTCCCGAAGAGTGTCTTTGCCTCGTACGGTGGCAATATCGCTGTACTCTTGCTTTTCGAGAATTGTCGCAATGGATCTGCGTAGTCATTTTTGAGGGTTCGGAGGCGTTTTACATACGACCGCTCGGTATTCACAAGCTCGTTGACGACCTCGGATAGTGCAGACGTATCCGTCACCGATCGTTTACGCTGCGGCTCGACCTTGGATACGACGCATTAGACTTGAAAAAGGACGTCGAAATTGCCGCTCACTTCATGGGGCGTGATCGTGGTCTCGGTCGCGGACGGCAAGAGGTTATTGTCGTCCCGACCAAGCCATGGGTCCCCAAGCGACAGGACCAAATCCTGGACATCTGAAGGGGATTGACAAAAATTCGGACATGTAGCACGTTTGAACTCACCATCAGGAAGTCTCTTTCCCCCTTCACATCCCTCTACCACGACTCCGCAATAAAACACGCGTTTCGTGATGGTGGGATCCGCTCGTTTTCGGGGGGTGGCATCATCACCGCTGGCGAGGGGTACCACTTTTCGGGGAGAATTGTTTAGTGCCATCGACCTTCATCAATCCTTAGCGCAGGGTATCCTGTAGCTCACCAGAGTGACAGCGTTCTTTCACAAGCGAGTAGACCATATAACCAACCCGGCGCGTCTATCACGTGATCGAGACCTCTGCTTGCAATCATACACTCGCGAAGATGCCTGCTACGACGTACATACATGAAGGAAAACTATGAGGAATGCAATGTAACCGGACGGATGTGCTGCTGATAATATGCTTGTGCGATGAATCCAGTGCATGGATGATGAAACATGGATAAGTATGCTTGGAATAAATGATTACGGCGAGAGAATAATCTATTCATGAACAATTGTAAGGGTGTGGTATCGTCGTGACTCCGAGTGCATGTTCATTGAGCCTATGCGAAAACGAAAAATTTCTGTCGAATCCGCGTGGGAGCTAATGTTGTATCTTCTTCACGCCTCTCCGACGATAGTGTAGAAGCCGTCCAGCGGCGCTTAGAACCACGTGAACAGAGCGTGGCCCTCTTTTGCGGGGAAGAATCATCTACCTCGAGCTCCGTAACAGATGAGCCGGCTGCCTCTGAGTAGAGACACTGAAAATCTGGCTGGGAGTATGGTCGGTCCGTCGTGGAGAGTAATGGTCGTGCGGTAGCCTCGACGTGTAGAGACCTTGTAGTAAGTGCGGAGGGTAATTCTTCGCTGGGAACGTCTGGTGCACTCCGAACCCTCCGACGGAGTGATTCCCTCGACCACCACTTCAACAAGCTGGAATTGGACACCGAACTTCTTGTGGACGATTCCCGACTCAAGGCAGTAGTCGGAGAAGCTGCCCGAGGAGTAAACAGACCACGGACGTTTTCGATCATGGACCTGCTCCGTTTCGGAGCGTAATCTTTCTGGCGAACGGTCAAGAATTCAGACTGGGGTTGGAAGTTATCCGTATTGCCCGAAGCCGTTTGTAAAGGAGTCGGGACTGTGAGCGGAGTGGCCGGCGTGATAAAAGACACAGATGAGCAATGGGATATTGGAGAGGACGACTCGAAGAGGGGTTCTTGTCCACCTTCATCTCCCTCGTGGGCAGTCGCTTTAGTCATGGCAGCGATTTTGAGTCTGCTGGGATGCTGTCCTCTCTTGACGGGTTTGGGCACAGCAGAAGGGGCACAGTTTTCCGTGTCACTGAGCGCCCCGCTGCCTTCAACAAAACTCTTTTTGCGAGGGACGAGAACGCTCTCGCGCTTTGTCAACCTGTTCTTTGCGGCGACGCTCATCGCGCTCGCCATGGTCAGCGCTGAGGAGGATCTCGAAAAGGACCGAGTGACTCTTTGGGCCTCGAAAAGGTCTTCGTCGCGCGCATGAGCATGAAAGCGCGCAGTAAGACACTTCTCCGAAAAGATGTCTAGCAAACCACGGTCCACCTGTTCTCGCGCCGAAGCTGTCGATCGAACGAGGTGAAACGTGTTCGATTCCGGCACTCCGGCCGAGTGAACAGCGATCGATGATCGACGACTGGGTCCCACCATGGACGAAACCATGATTTCATGTTTTGCGGAACTTTCCGCAGGAAGCCGGATCTGCGGGGCGCTTTGTGCCACCGATGGGGTCCCCGCAGTCTCTCCGGAGTTCGCAACAGCCAATTCGACGTCATCTAATTCTGGGATAGACTGTATGGTCGGCAATGGACTGATCGTCTCAAATTGTATGTCCTCTAGCAGGGAAGAGGTGAAGTCGGCTTGAAGACTTGATGGAGGTTCATCGCTCCACGGAACCTCTTCCGTGATAGCGCGTCGGATGGTGTCCACCCAAATATCCTTTTCCCGGCGGCATGATGCCGCAAATTCAAACATGTGTGTTTTCGATGATAATCGAAACCAACTTGGTAGCAAGACTACGCGACCACTGCATTGTCAGAGCAATTCATGGAAGAAAAATGCTACATACCATCATCAAGGTTTGAGTCCACCAGCTCAAATCCTCTCAGGCTGAACCAATGTTTTGGCTCGTAGATCTTGGGCTTGGCGACTTTCGCAAGAACAAGGAATCCCCCGGGAAATAGAAAGGCACCAAGATACTTTGCTCTGACGATGCCAAGCCTCGCCACGTTTGTACCGCGATAATGAATAACATCCAAAGAACCAGAAAGATGAGAGGGTGCCAGGGCTGACAAAAAGGCTGATAGTGAAGCTGATTGCGGAGGCCTGTTATGATTCGCGGCCGAGGCCAGGAGACCCTGAGTAATTCGGGACACTATTTGAGCAGATTTGGCCAAGAGGTCTTGTTGTCGGCGAGCCTCATCTACCAAACGGGCGACCGTTCGCATGGACCATAGTACAGTTTTCACAGCTTCCCGGTCACCGTTGGGTGCAGAACTAGACTCAGGAGAGTCATCACTTGACCCCTGTGACGCAGTTCTCTCTTGAAGTTGCTCAAAGAGAAGGGGATACCTGCAGACCCTCTGAACAGGTTTGATCATGTAATCCATGAGCATGAGTCGCGGTCTCCGATTACTCAGGTCCCTCTCGACATGACCATTCTCGGAGGTGGTGAAGGTGGTCACCTTTATATTTTCGCAGGATAATGCGTCCAGAGATGAAAGGGAATAGCGCCTCTTGCAGAGATCCAAAAGCTGTTTCATGGAATCCGAGGAAGGGAACGGTTCTTCGGAGATGTAGCGTAGCTGCATTTCTGCGGCAAGGGCCGCACAGCGGATTTCAAAAGCATCCCATTCGGTCGGATATCTGTGCTGAACCTTGCGTACTATGTCAAACGCTTCCGAGTGTCCCGAACAGAAGGACTGATACAGATCAAAGCTAGAAGCCTATACGAGAGGCTGAGAATGGGAAAACGTGGGAGAGCGAAAAGCGTACATGATCGAGAAATACTGTCGAGACCGCATTTATAACACGATGGACATCCATGGGAGAGTTGGAGTGTGATGGAAGGTTATTCCCGAACAAGTCCCGCGGAGACATCGAGATGCCAAAGGGTGAAACGACTTGACGAAGCTGACGAACAAGCTCCTCGTGGAGCTCGAGGATGCCCTCTGCATTTCTGGTGATGGCGTCGAGGTCAGAAGCGGAGAAGAGATGACGCGTGGCGGATTTTTCCACCCTCGCGGGAAGTGAAATCGGTAAAGCGGGACCCTCGGCTGGGTGGGTTACAGCCACTGAACATGCGCTTCCGTTGAGATGGGACTGGGTGCGTAGGGACGGAAGTTGCGAATGCACGGACGGGGGACGCGAGAAGTAACCGACGGTGGGGTTCGAGGAGGCTAGTGAGGAGGACGAACGGTTTTTCAAAACGGGAAGGAGACGAAGGTATACCTAAGGGAAGAGGTTGATCCTAGGGGTGAGAACGAGAGGAGGAGTGGTTACCGAAACGAGGGTTCTCAGGTCGAGGAGATAGCCAAGCTCTGTAGATAGGAATTCTGAAAGGGCGTGGTAGCGTCGTGTGGCCTCGCGTTTGAGGAGGGGGTCCTGTACGGGGATGGTGTCGCTGCGAGGACGGGTATCGTGGTCGGGGTGAAAGGAGGGGGAGGGGGACATGGGTGGGAGAGAGGCAGAACGACGCTTTGTGGGAGAGTGAACTGTGGCATTTTGAGTCGTGGACGGAGGAGCAGCGGTGATGGGGGACATATTAGAGATCACCAACAACCAACTTGCGACGACGATACCTTCCGTAATAGGAACTACCAAACCGGGCCGACCCCGATCCCGATCCCTCTCTTCGCTTCCCGTGTTTATTTATTTATTTATTTTACCACTAATACAAATCCATCTTGTCATCAGATCGCGCGACGAACGGTATGTTCTGTGCCTCCGCCTGTTCTCGTCGTAGCTTTTCCTTGTCCAAGAACAGGCGTAACGCACAGACGTTCTCCCCGCTGAACACCCGGAACGCCGACTTTTGGTCTCCGTCTAGCGACTAAAATCCCGTCCATCAGCATCGCGCACGTTAACAAACTCCTGCCTTACTTGTGGTGGGCGATCCGAAAACCGACTCAGTCCCATCCTTCGTGCAGCCGGAACACCAGTTGCGGTCAGATGATTCAATCTCGGGGCATTTCGTAGTAAATGGTGTATTGCCTTGAGTGAGATCCGATCGCAGTACGATAGGTGAAGGCGCTCCAACGACCGTGTGTGGTCACCCAGATGGTAAATCGCGTTGTCGGTCAGCTTCGGTACCCGAACAAGCACCAATCGATGAAGATTCTCCAGTGTGGCCAGCTCAAACACAGACATGTCCGTCAATAATCGACAGACTGTCCAACGTCAGCGCTTCAGCAACGGTCCGGCGAGATAACAGTGTCCTCACATGCTAGATCCACCGATTTAAGTCCGAGGCATGCGCGCGCCAGCTTCACGATCCCAGCATCCGTCACCTGCCATACATGTGCCAGCGTTAACGCCCCTAGCTGCACCCCAAGCTTGCAAACGTTCTCCACACTCCGGTCCGTCAGGTTCGTGCATCCTGCCAATGATAACGTGTGCAGTGACGGCGCGTGCACCAGCACCCCTTCAATCCCCTCGTCCGTAAGCTTCGTACAATAACTGAGATCCAGAACTCGTAGGTCTACCGCAGTGTGCCGTAGTATCAGTGGTGGAAGTCCGTCTAACCATGTCGACGGTCGGTGTGGCAGCGGCTTGTCCGATCCCGTCGCTGGCCTCCCCCCCCTCTTGATTGAACTTGGAAGCGCCTTGTCTGTCAAGAGCGGACAGCGTGCAAGTCTCAACACCCGCAGCTTCCGGGAGTACGTCCAAATGTCCCGAACGGACACTGCGGACAACAGCGGCTCGTCGCATAGCTCCAATTCGACCAGCTTGGAAAACGTTTTCACTATCCCGGAGACGGTGGGGTCCGTCAATACCACACCGCTCAGCTGCAACCACTGCAGCGGTGGCGCTTGTGACACCAGCTCGTTGATGGCCACATCCGAAACATACTTGCATCCCGTCAAGTCCACTCCCTGAAGGTTTGGGTTGTCCCTCGCTAGCCGAACGATCGTCTTGTCTGACGTGTCTAGCACGCCAGAGAGCACGACAGATTCGAGGCGTCGACAAAACGTCATTTCTGGAGTGACCCATTCATCCTTGATTCCGCAGTTCGGGTCGCGTATCACTAGATGTTTGACTAACCGTCGTTCTGTCTCGGTTTCGGGAAGACGGTCTATGAGCCGTTCCATGTTCGCAAAGTCTGGTCGGTCCATGGTGGGTGCCGTGGTCTGGGTGATAGTTAGATGCTGTGTAGCGATATAGATTCAGCTTGTCTTGTGGACTCGTATATGTTGCCTGGAACGAGTCTGGCCCGGCCCATTTGTACAAGCCATCCGGAACTTCGGCAGTTTGCGGGGCTTCGCTTTGTTCTCCAGTTGCCAGGACCACCACATGACATCAACAAGCTCCAGCTCGTCGACCATAACGGCGTCGAGGTCCTCGAATCCTCCACTGATTCGCCCGCCATCGAGCCCTCCGCGGCGCATCCCGGTCACACCCGCAGTCCTTAGGTCCATCTTTGCTTCTTCCCGGACGCCTCATGAAGAAAGGAGCATCTCGCGAGTCGCTTTCTTCAGGTAGATTCTTTGGTACTGGCGCTGGTATTCGTGACGATCCGCTCCAGGTTTTCAGGCTTCTTACTGAGTTGTGTTGGCATCAGTCTTGCTGCAACACGGGGATGGGGCATTAAAAGTGGCACAGGTCTGCTAGGTGTAGTCTGAAGTTTGCTGTACCCCAGCACGAGGCAACTGAGTGACATGTTGTACTGCGTTATGAAACGAGGATCTAATATGTACTCGACGTCCAAAGCACACTTCGAGTCACTCTTCATCATCCGTACTATCCTTGTCCTGGTTGCTCTCCAAATTTCCAACCTCGGGAGCCGTCGTTTGAAACACATTGCCAGTACTGGGCCCTGGATCAAGGAGCCCCTCTTGATCATCCACGCTCGCTGCGCTGGTGACCTTCCGCCGTCGCGCTGACGACGCAGGCGGTAAATGAGCCTTCTTGACGCGGAGGATGTCCATAATCTCTATGCAACAAGTGAACAACGCGAAGGATCCGGCCGGATTGATAACACAAACCCTGATGGGTCATTTCCTCGTATCCTTTGATACTTCGCTTCATAGTCAACCATCTCCGTTGCAATGAATGGGCGCTCCACAAATTCCAGTCTGGATCAGGAAGCATTTTCCAGTCGATCTCCGTGTCGTCTCGGACTTTAAGCGAATCGACTCTGATATCCTAGCATTCGCAGCATAATTTCGTGTGATACGATCAGATACTCACTTGTGAACCAGGATGTATGCATCCTGCGGGCTCCAGCGCGGTTTCTGTCCTTCGTTCTTGACTGTCTTGCTGAGGGAGTCCGTCCTATGGAAGCAGGATAAGTGGGTTGGATTACCAAGTGAGGAGGGACACCACCACTTGATCCGACATTGTTGTCTCCCTCGACGGTTGCCCATCTTTTCACTGACGATTCCCCAGAAGACATCGTTATCAAAGTCTTTGCCTTGGTGAACAGTCATCTCCGTCACAATTTTTGTGAGTTCCTCCTCCTCTTCCTTACTCCACGGACCCGTGATGCGGACTTCACGGTTCGCGATATGATTGCGATACCGATCTCGACAGTCTGACGACATCCGTCCCACAATTTCACTGACTTTTTCCCATTGTTGGCCGAGATCGGTGACCGCTCTGATATACCAAAATGGTATTGAGCGATGCGGGGATGTCGTAGATAGAACGGCAAGTGACGCACTGCCTCAGTAAGTTGTCCTCCTCCGGCATCCATTTGCCTTGTTGTTTCTTCGGGTGAAATGCCCTCCGAACATGGTGGTAGACAGCGATGATCGGGCGTTGCGGAATTGCGGTAGCTGCGACAGCTGTGAAGCAGATAATTGGAGCAGTCACCTGGTGAACGCACTTATTTCTGACCAAAAGGCATTTTCCTTGCCCTTTTCGTTCTTCTGGAATATGATCTCCAGAATCTGCTCATCTGTGAGCCCCCTGGACTAAAATAGGCGTATCGAGAACTGTTCACAGCAAGGCTTGCAAAGCACGCACCACCTTGAATTCCTCTATTGCGCTTTTAAGCTGCTGCTCCTCTATGGCAGAAAATTTGCCTTTCTTGTACACGAGACCTAGAGGGACACTGAAAAATGGAGGCCATTCTGGCAACAACTTGTTTACCTTGCGTCTTGACCAACTCGGCTAGTTTACTCGCATTCATCCATTTGTTGGCAAGCATATGCGCATGTTCAGGGTTCGCCTGCTCCGGTCCAGGGAGACTCATGTTTAGTACGCGCTTATGCGACGATTTCGTGGATTTGGGCACAGAGGATAGAACGGGACCCGTGGACGTCGACGGCAAACCCACTTGGGGCTGTGAGCGAGTGATCGCAGTCGTTGGAAGTGGAAGTGGAGGAGGGACGAATGCAGGACTGCTAGCTGATGCATTGGCAACGGCGGCAT
>JBBPJV010000495.1:0-21060 GCA_038088915.1 Sutorius aff. eximius
GTCAGGATTGCCAAACCACTTACGTTGTGCAAGTTGGGGACACTTGTGCCAGTATCGCGAACGCGCACAGCATTTCAGAACGCGTTCTCCTCCAGAATAACCCGAACGTGAACTGGGATTGCACGAACATTTACCCTCGGGAGGTCAATCCTTTTTTGTAACCGTGGTGACCACAGGTTGCTGATCGTCGCTACAGGTGTTGTGTGTCTCTGACGCTATCCATGTCGACCTGACACGACCAAATAAACTGTCAGCAATGTCAGCAAACGAACGCATTCAGAGCGTAGTCGAGAGCGGATTCTGGTAGGAGGTATTTCAGTAGACTTGTGTATAGCACCATGTATTTCGTGTATTCGCCCAATCGTGTGACCAGAGGGCACGTTGAATTTTGTGACGAACCAACAGTCATCCTCCTGATGCGGAGATGGTATCAGTGACTCTCGAACGCTAATCAAAAGCTTCGGTTGAGGATGTCCGGCAGGTCAATAACCGATCACATGCATGATATATCCCTCGTCATCCCGAACACCCCCGTAATTCTGTGACATCCCGGATGCTCCGAGGTGACGTGTTCCATACTAGTAACCTGGCCGTTCCGGTCAACCAGCCCGGGCGAAAGCGGGTTATACTACGAGTTTCAGGTTGGGCATCGTGGTCGTCGTTGCCAGTGAGTGCACCGCAAGGTAACGACGCACGTGCATTTGCCTTTCCGTGACCCGCACGATCATGTACGCCAATGCGGTCAGGCTGTGCACGTCGACCACTGACGGCGACCGACATGATGGCACATAAACTTGACCAACATGATGGATAACTTGAAGGGAGTGAGGACCCGCGCCGCACTGAGACGCCACAGTCTCCCCACCGATCGAACCCCGTCACCGTCGTGGTCGTGGGACGCGACGAGACTGGCAGACTGTGAACGAACGTGGACTGCGCGCGCGGTTTCCGTCGTCGTCTTGGACAACCGCGTACGCGAGGGAGACGTCGCGTCGTTTTTCAGCCAACGTCTAGCTTCGCTGCTCCTCCCAAGTTCGTCCTAGAAAACCTGAAAGCCACTGTCGCCCTGTAGCCTGAAATTCATCCTCTAGATCGAGAGTTATGGCCCCATGCGGATCGGCAGAAACCAGTGGCGATGACAGACGCGGCGTGCAGTGCATGATGGGTCTTTGTCACGCCACACGCGACGCGACCTTGATTCACCTCGTCCACTCGATTAAACGTACAGGCCGTGGTGTAGGCTCACCACACGATGCATGCATACGCTCGATACTACGGTTCCGTTTCATGGTCCTGCCACTCAGTGGCCCAACTCACATTGACAGGTCTTTGCGTCTCACCGTACACGGTTACTATTTAGAACCAACGCAGACGTCGTACACGACTCTGTAGCCAAGTACACGTCCCGTCATGCCCGAAGATTGTGGGTGCTGTCCACGGTCATGATGCTAACCAGTCATCACCGAAGCCGCGCAACGTCCCTTTCATCCTTGTGGTTCTTTCCCCGTCACGCACTCCGCGTACATCCCCGTCCATTCCAAATCAATCCGGTCTCTGGCCGTGTACGGGGTCGTGGGTAACGCTCGTTTCATGTTTGGTCGCCGTCACGGAAAGGAAGGGAATGGAAGACGTGCGTATACCCCCTGGTTTATTCGAAGACGAGGTATAAAACCCGTCGCATCGTGCACGGGGAAACCAATCGTTTTCGATCCACTTCCACTTCCACTTGCCTCTCGTTCGACATGTTTGGTCTCGCCACCTTTGCGCTCGTTGCTACCGCCTTTTTGCAGGGTATGTAGCGCAAGCACTATGTCCCCCCCTGTTTCTCAATCTTGTTGTAGCCCAAGCTGCTCTTCCCGCCAACTGCGACCGCAATGCGACCGTCGTTGCCGGTGACACTTGCAACGCCATATCTGCCAAGCACAACGTCTCCACGTAAGTTCATCCATCGAAGCACTAGCACCGACGACTCACTGCACGTTTTTAATATTCCACAGTTACCAACTCGCGACCGTGAACGCGGGAGTCATTAACCCTAATTGCGACAACCTCTACATCGGCGAGGTGAACGCGCCACGTCGTCATAGCACCCTACCATGCCAAGACTGATTTCGGATATAGATCATTTGCTTGGGCATCGCCGGTCGGGATTGCCGGACCACCCACGTGGTGGTATCCGGAGACACTTGTGGGATCATTGCGGGTGCTCACAACATTTCGGAGAGTACGCTCCTCAAGAATAACCCGAACGTGAACCCGAACTGCACGAACATCTATCCCCAAGAGGTCAGGCCTTGCCGACAAAACTGGCCAGAGGGGATCGCTGATCATTCCCACAGGTGCTATGCGTCTCCCGCACCATCTATGTCAATTCGACCAAGTCAGGGTGAACGGCCCTCGTTCTCGTTAGCATAATAAATGCACCGGAAATGTGGTGACGGCGAACTCGTTGCAGGATAGCGCTTCAGTGGGCTCGAGTATATAAATGAAAAGTGTATTGCGTCCGTCTGAACACACGCCCTGAAATCGAGGCCGCGTAGGTCGCCATTCTGAGGCGGAGATGACAGTCTCCAATAGCAGGAAAAGCGGACGGCATGAATGCTTCCTGAGACTCTATCACGAGCTTCGATCGACGTATAACCGATCACATGTCCAAGGCGAGGCATTCATCAATCTCGGGTGTGGTGCAATCTATGTCACCATTACAAACCCTATGATCACTGCGCCTTGGGTCGTCCCGGGCCTTCTGGGGCACCCAACAGATTGGCGACGACTGCACTGCTCTCTTGCATCCGTTTGAATGATTCATACAACTGCTGCACGCCGCGCGTCGTGTCCGCGATGAGCTGTTGCTCGGTTGGCGGACTCGTGTTTCGTGTGTTGTCGCCTGGTGCAGGGAGTGGGTAGGCGCCGGCGCCGGATTGTCTGAGCACGTTGGTGAGGGCGTCGATGGCTTGATCGAGCGCTGTCAAGTCCGCTGGGGGGAAACGAGACGTCAACACACGAACGTATACGCCGCTCGCTGCTGACCTTGTGTCTGCGCTGGATTGACGCCCGTCTGGTAAGCGTTTTGTCTGTCCCGATTTCAGGCGCGAGGTCGAGAACTGGAGGGGCTGGACGTACATGCCGTTCAGGGCGCTCCGCGCGAGCGCATTCACGCGGGCGACCTGCTCCATGGCAATCTGCACATTTTGCTTGAACAGTTCAGGCGAGTTTGGGTCTACGAGCGTCGAGCCGGTGGTAGTAGTCGCGCCCGTCGTGTCTTGAGACAGTCCCGGAAACGACGCAGACGCGTTAAAGCTGGACGACGAGCCCGGGATGGACACGAGACTCGAGAAGGTGGATACGGTGGACTGGGATGCGTGCGGTGTGCTGGAAAAGGACGAGGAGGAGGGTTGGTTGATGTGCATCGCGACGTCCATGGTCGGTCGATGACAAGGATGGCCCAACCCCCGACGTCGCATCTCCCGCCCATCGCCAGGATCGCCACGTTCACGTCCACACAGCTCTTCGAGTCCCTTGAATACCTTCACTCCCTCTACCTTCCCCGAGTACGTGGCTCGCGTAGGCGACGTCGGAAACAGCACGAGGATGTTCACGACGACGACGACATCGAAATCCGATGCGACGCTTTCGAGCGCGCCTATGCCATCCGCTGGCTCACGGCACTCATCGCCCAACTCGAAACCCCCACTGACAATGGCATCCAACCACCCACCTCGTCATCCGACACCGATACCCTCATCCAACAAGCAGCCTCCCTCCTCGCGATCTGCGCCGGCGTCGCCGCCGCACCCAAACTCCACCGCCGATTTTCTTTCCAATTGCACCCGGGCGCTGAGATTCCGACTCGGACAATCCACGTCGACCTGACGGATATCCCCCTCGACAATCACAATTACGCGAGCGTCGGGGCACAGACGTGGGGAGGGGCATGTGTGCTCGCAGAGATGATCGCCGAACGTCCCGACCGGTTTGGTCTGGGATGTGTCCTACGTACGACCGACGACAAGGATGACGGTCTCTACGACGGACGTGTTTGGGACCATCCACTTCGTATCCTCGAACTAGGTGCAGGCACCGGGTTGGTCGGCCTGACGGTAGCAAAGCTCGTGCAGGCCTCGCTTTCCTCCAGGAATGCAAACCTCGATCCCCTTCCTCGAGCGACCATCGTCCTCACCGACTTTTACCCCGCCGTACTAGCCAACCTCCAATCCAACATCGACACCAACTTCCCCACTCCTGCCTCCCCCGACCCGCCGATCGCCATCCACAGTCACCCCCTCGACTGGTTCTCGTTTTCATCCACGATAGACACGGAGACAAGGACAGAAACGCAGCTTATACCCAACGTCCTCTCGACCCCTTTCGATCTCGTCTTTGGCGCAGACATCATATACGAAGCCCAACATGCCATCTGGATCCGCGATTGCCTCGTGTCTCTCCTCTCGTACCCAGACGGTTCGGGCGAGAATCCCGTCTTTCACCTCGTTATACCCCTCCGGCCGACACACGCGTTCGAGTCGGGCACGGTCGAAGAGGTGTTTGGCTCCAAGGAGCGTGGCTTGGGGGGATCACAGCGAGTGCTTACCGTTTTATCGAAAGAAACGATCGTTTGTGAGGCTTATGGAGATGGGAGGTCAGAGAGGAGTCGCGCGGACGATGATGTAGAATATGTTTACTATCAAATCGGTTGGTCCCGGTGAAATAAAACGAATGCCCAAAGATCTTTCATTTTAAACCTGGTTTGATCCATCATCAGAAATCATGAGGCCGGAGGGTCCATCCAGAAGTGCGAGTTGCAAGCAACGAGGATGGGAATGACGGAGCACGAAACGTGTCACCACGTCACCCTCACTTCATCGAGGCACTGAGGATATCCAACTCCCGTGCGATCAACGAATTCGGACACTGTTTCTTCAGTGTTCTGATCGAACAAGGAAAGACGCATCAGTGCGACGAACCCCGCCATCAAATGCCAAAAGAAAACGCACTCTAATCCTTTCTTGTCACCACGTTCCTTGCACTCCCTCCCCGCCGCACGCCAGTCCTCGCAAACCACGTACAGCTCAACCCTCTTCGGCGCATCACATCGTATGACGTAGCTTGCGGCCTCCCTGAGATGCCCACTTGCGACGAGATGTCGAACGAACGCCTCGTACCCAATCGGACTCCGTTTCGACCGCGCAAACGTGTCCAGACCGTCAAAGTCTCGCAGGGCCGTCAACGCGTGCAACTTGATGTACCAAAACCTGCGTCGCACAGGATGGCATTGAGATTTACGCGTGATTCAGGCAACTCCGACTCACCGTTTGTCGGGGACCTTGAACTCGCTCTTGACCTTGTCCGCTTTCTTGCTCATCCCATTCATCAGACATGTCCGTATTGTCTCGGAGACGCTCCGTCCAAAGAATTTGACTTTGCCGTCCATGTCTTTCTCGAACTGTTGTTGTATCGCAAGCAGACGCGCACTCTCGTCCATCATCTGCATTTCCGAACGTGATCGGCGCCCCTTCGGCTCGGGCTTTAAGGATCGAACACACCTTGGCTTCAAAGCTGCGGTCTTTGTCTTCGGAGAAAAACTTTTCCGCGGCCTTAACGGACGTGATCGTCGCTGCTTGGTCCTACCCTCGCGATCAACGAAAGACAAAAGGCACTAGACGAGCCGGATGCACGCACCGTCATCTGGCTCGCTTCTTCCAGAGCGAGCACAGCGCTTTCTACCCTTCTGTCGTCGCTGTAGTAGAAATCACGTAACATCTCCCTATTTTGTTCCCGAGCATACACCTGGAGTAGTTTGCTAGCAGGTATGAGGTGTTCACCTCCGTCCTCAATCAGACGGAAGAATGTGCCAAGCGGGAGCCGCTTGTACAAATGCAACAGAACATGATACACTAGAAGCATTGAACGATCATGGTCCCTACAAGATAATGCAGACAGACACGTACCGAGCTCGGTGTCCCCACTATCCACCGCCTTCAACAACGCCAACTTATCCTCCTTCATCGTCAATAAGAGCGGCACCTGGTCCGACGCGCGAGTCTCGTGGTCGAGAAGCTTGGGACAAAAATTGGCGTTGGGATACACAATGGCGCGACGAACAGAGTCTATGCTCACCTTGGTGGCGAGACCCACCCTACCGACTTCCCATGCCCGGCGCGCAATATCGGCATAACTCACCTCACCCTTGCCCAGTTTCTCAAACTTGTCGACGATCACCTTGCACATCTCCTCGTCTTCCACATCCGTAGCAGAAGATTTCGAGCGAGCGATCTTGGCGCTGGCCCAGTGCTTCAACACGATGTCCGCCTTGAGCGACAGATATGACGAGATGCGAAGGGCGAGGAGGTGCAGGTTTCTCGACGTCAGCCGCGAGATGAGATGCATCGGGGACACGTATTGATATCTGGACGTGCACTCCTTTAGCAAGATAACCAAACTCGGGAGCCATTTTTGTGCTTACTGGGAGTAGGTCAACGGTATCCCGATCTCGTAAAATCTGACGGAATTCAACACTTTGAGTGCCTGTCCCATTGCAACGAAATCACCCGGATTATAGAGATCCAAGAATCCCCAACCAAACTTGGCTGCCTAAATGTGTCATCTACACGTCAAGAAGAAAAGCAAATGTCAAACGTCGTCGGAGACTCACGCTGAGGAGCCGACGCTGCCAATATGGTTCCCATTCGTGACCTGCGGCATCAATGCATTCGTTGACGGCCGCTGCAAGTTCGGGTCGAATGGTCCGAATGGTCTCGTCTGCCTTGGACGAGCGCTGGGTAAAGTTCTCCCATGCGTGGAACAATATCGCAGATGGTGACGTTGAACCGGGTCGGAAAACCGACATCGATGACGCTAGCGATGGGATCAGCTCGTCGATGCAGTCCCATTTCGATTGGCCATTCGTACCAGGCACCTTTTGTATGAAATCACATACTTCCTGTCCAATAACACGGACGCCATCGAGTTCTGTAACCGCAAACGTTGCTCCAGCATAGAAATACCTAGGTCATCCCGTTGAGTCTTCGTTGCGATCTGCACGGCAAAACGTACCGTAAAGTGTCGCCAGACGGCCCGACCAAGAGCGCAAGATTGTTAGACGTGACGAGAATAGCATCGTTCCCACACCATTCGACTTGTTGGACCGGACCCTCAGCGCCAGCCGCCTGGGTATCAAATTCCGCAAGGCTGCGTTGAAAGTCGGTCGAAACGACCCATAAAAGACCACTGAAGTTCAAAAGGGCCAACAGCTTGCCGTTCGGTGATGGCGACACCTTCAAGAACGGCCCGCGCGCCACCCGTTGATCCACACTCTCTAGATTATCGACGGCCAGAATCGTCATCTCCACCGATAACAGCACCTCGACATGCCGCGAGATATTCTGGTCGGGCGGAATGACAGCCCACGCATGCGGGGGCTCCGACAATCCTGTTGTTCCGGCCGTGTCAGATCCATCATGTCAGAACACACGGACACGCCACCGCATACACACCAGGATTCGCCAATGTAAGCGGTTTACCGCCTTCCCAATCTTTAACCTCCAGAAGGGTCAATGAGCTTGTCAGCGCCACCAATCCATTCGCGTGGATCCGAGCGTCTATTATGCCCATTTCTGCGGCCTCGGAACCGAGGGAATGTTGTTGATAGTCGTCTTGGAGGTCGTACAATCGGTAGACACCCTCTTCGTTGAGCACTACCAGCCGCTCGTCGGTCGTCCATCCAAACCGAATGATTTTCCCCTGATCCCACTACCCAGTAGCTCGTCAGTCATCGTCGCGCAAAGCGTAAGAATGACAGAATATCCACATTGAGTAGCAGCAACCCCTCGCCTGCGGATGAAAATACTTGAATCTGAGACCTCGAGAAAGCCGGACCAGCGCGACCGATCGCGATTATCTTGGACGTGTCAGGCATGACCGCTGTAGGAACGACGACGAGGACCGAATAAGCACATGTCACACGAGAGGTACGACCCCCGCTGCAAAACGCAGCACGCACCGATGGGTCCACCGTTTCGACACCCAGCGATGATGTAGTCGTTCAAGTCGGGAAGCTTCCCCGGTGTCGAGTAGAGTTGTAGGCGTCGGTAGAACACATTTCCTTCGGGCATTGCTTCCCAGGTCGTCGTCGGGTGTTCGACAGCAGTATCCATCGCGTCCCGTCTTCCCACCGGTTTGTGGCGGCTCGTGTGGTGTTAGATCAAAGCCCAAAGTGTCGACGACTTGCGGAAATACGTTGAATTCGTGACTCGTGAGCCCGAAGTGCTTGCGCTACTTTGTTGCGTCAGACCGTTTGCAGTGGTTGTCGGCTGCCGGATGCGGTAATCGAGGAGGCATGCATCCACACAAAATCAGTCAGGATCCGTACATACGTGCATAAAGTGTTCAGTGATATACCTGCTTTACAATGCCTAATAAACCATCACATTATCGATGCACAAGAGTCTACAGTATACGCCGCGAGAATATTACGGATAAAAGGGAAGGGAATGGATGCCAGCCCAGCCACCTCAAAAATCAACCAGGAAACAGCAGACAGTTGCCGGAACTTGGCAAAAGAGGAAGGGAAGAAGGGCTAATAGATGTCGATGGCAACGCACGCCCTCATCTCGTCTTGCCCGACCAGGACTGAAACATCAAGATAGTACTATGGAGGAGATGAGACAGTTTCAGTCACCGTGCACAGCGAGTCTCACCTTGACGCTGAAGCCCGGCCATTCCACACTCGGCAACATACCTTTCGATAGTTGCAGGCTCCCCTTGCAAAATCCATCAGGAAGGTTCTGCGACCCGTCGTTCGCCCGTGGACGTTTCGGGAAGCCAACGAAAAGTTGTGTCTCCAGCGTACGCGATACGGAGAAATCTTCTTGTGGAAGCTCGGGCAGGGGTTTGTTTATAGAAACGGGTTCGTCCAGAGCGAGGGATCGAGCAAATGCTTTGATTGATCGACGGAGCAACCTGGCGCGAGGTGTGAACGAGGACGGTGCGGAGTCTGACTCGTCACTAGCGGGTGGCGTATCCGGAAGAGTCGGTGACCGTGACGTGCATTGCGGAATCAGGGTGATTTGGCGAATAAGGGATACAGTTATCGTTGCATCGGCAGCGATCTCCTTGATTAGGCGTAATGATCTAGATTTTGTTGCGAAAACAACATAATAAGGGATAGAGCTACATCGAGGGAATGATTTGGGATTGGGAAGTGTCACCTACGGCGAGCGCCATGAGTTCAACATTGAAAACAAACCCACCTATTCACTCACCGCGCAGTCGAACGGAACTGGGCGTTCTGGAACCAAAGGCATTTCCAGCCAAGATTCCGGATCCGTAGCGGATCCATCAAAGGAGTGGAAGTCGGTGTCGGGTTGGAATAATACAGGGGCTTCTAATCTAGAGAAAGAAAAAAGGATGGTCAGATCGTAATTCATCTCACATGCCTATCATTATCATACATAGCCTTGGGTTCGGACCCATCGGATGCTTCCCAAACCGTCGTGACGCGATACGCGATCTCGATTTCCTCTGCCCTTTGCAAATCCCCGGGAGGAGCCTTGGATGTGAACGTAGGCGGTATTTCGTCACCCGGTCGAGACCCACGGGGAGGATCGAAACTGAATTCGCAAAAACGAACCGTGGCACTGTTTAGGCTTGATGTACTAGGTCGCTTGCGAACGCTTAGCGCCTCGCGGATGGTTGACCGGGGATCAGGGACAGAAGAAATAGGAACAGTGGCTGATGAAGAGAGAAATACATGTCGACGTTTTCTGGCTGTCGGGTTATAGAAATACTGGTTCGCAGTGTCGTCGAGAGATGAGTATTCAAAGGCACCCTCGAGCTAACCCTCCGTCAGCCGAGAGGAGAAACGGAGATAGAGTGGAACATACGGAAATCGTTAGACGACCGTTTTGGGAACAGCTGGGATCAAGCACAACTTTTCCTCGAATCTTATCTCCGTCGCAAAACACCGGATGGGGCCGTAAGGTCTCCAGCCCAGGTATCTTTACGAATTTAACAGAATGGCTATATATTTGCATATCCAAAAGTAAGGAACTAGAGGAGCTGTGTGAGCATGTTTTCCCTGACATGAGTTGTGCTTACCGGAAGAATGAGGTGTGTGAAAGAGAAGAAGGGGGCATCTTCTCGAGTCTCGCGGCCTGCACGTAGCCTGAGGGTGATGGTGGGGGCTGGATGGAAAGGGAAGGCTTGAGGGCGATCATGCTGGGCTGGAAATGTGCACGGACGAGACGAGTGGGATGAGCACCACCTGTGACGAGGACAACCTGGTGTTTCAAGTCTGATATAAGTTTGTCTGACATATACTGCCGTACAGCGTATTACCTTAATCCTGTTTTAACCTGACAGAGAAGCACCGGCGTAACCGTGGGGGTCCGTGTCAACGCACCCTCACCTCGGGGAGTGTGGGATTCGGTAACTCGGGTAACGGTGTGATCGGTTCGAGCAGGCGGTTCAGCCTATGTATCTAAATTTTGAGAGCATGCATGCGCAGAGTGGTCCTCTCATGGATGCTGGGCCTTGCAAAGCCCACGGACTTGACCACTGGACTGATCGGGTCCTGGTGGCTGATGAATTCGCATAGTGTACGCGCTGTCGTGCTGGTGTAACATACTAGTGTTTCAAACTTTGGGCAGCAAGACCATGGGGAGACATCCGGGGGCGTGGACACGCACTTCGACCATGCTTGTATGTAAATCTGGAGGGTTTACGTTGTAAATGGTTACAGGGTTTTCAAGGTTGAAAAAGTTCACTTATTGGGATCCAGCTAATGGAGGTTGAAGCTGAAGTGCTGGAGTTTTTTGACCGAGTTTACCAGTCCTTTGCCGCCGCTTGCAGGATTGACAGGACTTTTTGATTCTGTCACAGCCGGTTGCCAAGCTGATCAAGAATTCCACGTGTGGGAACTTACCACACCCAGTGGGAGCACCAGCACTTTAACACGGGTATGGCTGGGGCCTTTGTTTCATGCCGCACGGTCGACGGTTGTTACCATCCAACTATGCGTTCCTGAGTTTTGAAGCATATGTCTCGACGTCGGAAAGAGGGATTTCTGGTTGAGTTTCAGGCTGTTCACATCCGAGTTTCAAGGTATTTTGCCGTGTGAGGGGGAAAGGAGTACTCAGGCACAATCAAAGATAATCAGGGTCATTTTTAGACGTAGAGAAATCTGATCCGGGGCAACCGAGGATTTATAGTGAGTTGGCCGACAAGTGTATTGTGTTTCAGAAATGACACTTTCTGGCAGATAAGTAAAGGGTGCGAATCTAGAGACGTCTCTGAACTACCTGAGAGAAACCAGCTAGCTATGAACATCTGTTCTCTTGCGGACGAATCGACTGAAAGTGCAAGCGAATCAGCTCACCGATCGGCTAGTTCGACCCCGGTTATACCGCATTGGTAGCTAGCCTTGGCGCTAATATGTTAGCAACGACCAAGTGGCCGCCAGAACGAGGAAACCAGCCAGGACCAATGGTTGCGCACTGACATTCCACGTTCCTAAGGCCAGATGGAGACGGCTACAAGTTGATCCCCATCATAAATCAGTGAATGCGGGGGCGGAGTGGAAAGGGGTCCAATAATACTGTCATTCCAACAGACGGAGCCCGCGATCCAATTCAACAAAGAATGTTGTCTGGCCGACGGGGGGGCATGTTCGCCGTCGGCCCTAACCCGTTTGATCGGCGTCGGCATCTCTTAGGCGGGACCGCCCCGCGGGCACGGTACCAGCTGCATACTTCTTCAGAGCCTTGCAAACCTGGTTCATCGAGGTCCTGTTCGGGAAAGTTGCGGCGGGGAGGCAGCTGACGCAAAAGTTCTGAAGAAGGATCAGTACTACAACATGAAATGTGCAACTTGAAGAACATTGGATTTGAAGCCGTCTTCTGGCTGAGGTACTATGCAACCGGAGCCGATCAGATTGTCAGGTGCCAAGATAGTAACGGAACACACGAGTCCTAGGTTATGTGTACTTCAGTGAAGACCGCCAATTCGCCTAAGACCCTGCTGGAAAATTACGGTACAAATTTAGGCTTGCAATAATGTCGGGCCCTGGGCCTGATCAACTTTTGAGTACTCAATCTCCGAGAGCGACAATTTTCAAGACACTAACGCGTTTGGGCAAATCTGGTGACCGGACTGATCTGGACTAGTGCATTTCGAGAGTTGAAGGGGGGATATCTCTGTCCAATGGGCGAGTCTGCCACTCTTCAAAGTTCTCGCGCGCTGGAGCAATAGCCTTAGCCTGCCGGCCCAAACTCACCACATCTCGAGTACTTGACGGCACACCGGTCGAGACCGTTTAGAAATCGGCCAACTTCGGATTCACTGTCAACTTGTTCCAACTTGATGAAGAGCGTCCTTGTCACGGGTTGGTTCCAACCAGCTACGTCTTCGAGCATGACGATCCGATTAACCAACATGATACTCAGGTGCATCGGGCATCCTAGGCACTGCCGTATACAACGCATTCCAGCGCACAAGCACCCACATCGTTGGTCTATCATACTCTCAAATCAAAGAAGGTCTAGTCAGACTCGACTTGACGGACGATCTGCTCTCCCAGGGGGGTTCGACCCTCCGCAAGCTGTTTGGGGAACACAAGTTCAACTGTATGTTCATGGCCCGCCAATTCATCGGAGCTCCGCTTGATTCGGTGCTTACGCTGTTGGGTTCGACTAGGGGTGATTCACTGCGCAGCCGAAAGACGACCAGATGCGTTCAAGGAAGTAAGTCGGGTATCCTTCCACGAGCACCCAAACGGCGCTCATCGGAGGTGCTTTTGCAGGGTGGCGCGGCGGCTGCGGTCAAGGTGCGCCCAAACGCCAATGACCTCACCAGGTTCTGTGACCAGCCTATCACCCCCATAGCTCAACCAGGACGTGCCTGGTCACCTCGCCCAAATCTGCAGGGAAAACGGTGCCACCCTAGTGTATATTTCCACAGGTGTCTCGGCTATCCCCTCTGTGCGCATACTTTCTCACACTCAAGGTGTCCCGAAATGTAGATTATGTTTTCGACGGGAGGAACCCTCCTTACAAGCCGGGAAGTGAGACAAATCCGCTACAGGAATACGGTGTCACGAAATTGGCTGGTGAGAAGGCAATTTCAGGCGTGAGTGGCGCCAAGGTTGTCGTTCTCCGGGTGCCGGTACTGTGAGTCCCACCTCAATGTTCGCGATAAGTGTTGACCTGACTTGATGAAGCTATGGTCCGGCACCGAAGAACTCGGATACCGCGGTCAACATCCTCCTTGATGTCGTCCAGGACCAGTCCGGAAAGACCTACAAGATGGATGACTATGCGCAGAGATACCCAACCAACGTCGTCGACATTGCTTCTTTCCTCGTACGTCTGTCAGGCAAGTGCTCGATCTCACCCCTCTCTTTCCCTCTTCACAATCCAATTGCAGATTTGGACAAGTCCCTCCCACGGATCATGCACTACTCAGCAAATGAATGCCTCACCAAGTACAACATGTGTGAGATATTCGGAAGGATTCTCGATTTGCCTATCAACCATGTCATCCGTGACAGCGCCGTCCCCGCGGACGCGGTTGCACGTCCCAGGGACTGTCACTTGTCCACCGACGAAACGGTCGAGCTCGTCGGCGACTTGGGTTGCTCGAATTTCGAGGGTTGGTGGACCCAGCATCTGACCAGTACCCAGACAAAGTAGAACATAGCGCGAGCTCCTTTCAGTGGTCTCGATCGTTTGTACAACATGGAACAAAGATGATGCCTCTCCGACTGCAGCACGACGACGACTTTATTACTTGCCCTTCCTCTCTTTCTCAACCGGCAGCGGCTTTTCAGCAGGCGAGGATTTAGCATACTGTTCCTTGACCTTACGGAGGCAAGTCCCGGCGGGTCATGGGATCTATTAGAGACACTGCGAACCACCAGATTTCGACGTACCGCATCACTAAAGTATTCTATTGTAAGGGGGAAATCAACCAGCCATGCTAGCCCCTAGGACGCGATGTAACCCACCTGCGCGTTGTTCGATATCCTTCATGGGTTCAGAGCAGGTCCCTTCAATGGATGATACGCCCAGTGGGATATGAGATCCTGTTGCCTCAAGCGGAGGTGACTGAGTACCGGACGCCATCGCGGTGTATGCTTGAGCAATTAGAGCCTTAGCATCCATGGACACCTGACATCATCCCCCGGCTATCCCCGAAAACATACACCAAAAAGTCAACTCTTTACAGCATCACGACGACAAATCACAAAAACGGTTCGACGTCCCTTCAATCACCGTCGTGGTCCTTCGTCGTGCGCCAGTACCCTGACACATCAACCTCTTCAAACACCGCAGCCGCACCCACGACAGGGTATAATCGGTTCAGCGCATAATATACGATAGAGGATGTCCCGAATCCGGTAAAGAACGCGAGCTGGTATATCCGTGTCGCTGCGACTGGGACCGTGTGACCAGCTGTAAGGCGAAGGACGCATGAAAGGTGGTTAGTACACTGGTTCGCGGCCAGACCGTAATGGCCCACGACAGGGACACCATACGGGTGGCTAAAGAGAAAACGAGGGACTCACTCGCGCCCGCAAATCCTCCCACGTTGATCAAGATCCCAGCGATATAGGCGGCGTAGGCACTGCCAAAAGTAAAGTAAGCCATCCGGACATCGTTTTGAGAGGTCTGGTATCCATGGGGGGCGTCTCACCGGAAATTTATCCCATATGTGTACCAGTACCAGCTGTCCTTGCCAGCCTGGTACAAGTCAGCGACGTTATAATGTCCCTTGCGAATCAGGTAATACTCCGTGACCTAGCCACATCACAGAAAAAAAAACTGTTCATTCTGCCGCATTAGTGGCTTGGGCGGACTCACCATTACGCCGGCAATGGAGCTCAGGAAGACAGAGTATGCGGACAGGTACGATGTAAAGTTATTACTGCTCTTGAGCAAGTTCCATGGACACATGCACAGACCAACGATGGCTGCAACGTATCCACCCCGTCGAATGTTCTACAACACGCGAAGCAGGGGTTAATCATTCATTCACATTGGCGCAGATGATAACGGCACCCACAATGAAACGAGGACATAGCGCGGTCAAGTCGCACCCAGCCGAAACTGAATTCGCGGATATATTTGTTCTGCACAGACAGGTACGTACGGCGCCCATTGCCAAAAACCCGAGCGGACCCAATAGGGGGACGTGAATCGCCGTTTACTGTGCGAGAGCATAGAACGAGACGTACCCCATCTGGCGCGTGCATGATGCATTCCGTGAGTAATAGCAACACAACTTGCATATCGGGTGGGGACAACTCTGTCGCTCACCTGCGCAATAACAAAGGAAGCGGAGATGAACCATACCTGGTCGAGGGAGCCACGGGTGAGCCACATCCAACACAGTGAACGTAGCAAGTGCTGGACTCACCCCAAACCTTGTCGCAGAAGTAGGACTGTCATCCAGGAATCGGCCCAATAGATCGATGGGCGACCAGATAGCCTCTCCATATATAGCCTGGGAAGATGAGCTAACCAGGATACCGATCAGACATACGATGGAAGATGCCAACGGAAGCGCAAGAAGCTGTGGCCACAGGGCCGCTGCGGGCGTCCTTGCCCTAGACGCAAAGTCCGGTGCGTTCCTATCGTGTTTCAAAAGTGAGATGGGGCAAGAAGCAGGACGAGACATGCAGACGTGAGAAGCGTCACCAAGTTGCTGATGCATGACATGAGGCTCACGACCATTGCCCAAGCCAGATTAGATCCATGGATAGACGAAGGCTGGTGTACGATCGGACCTATTCCATGTGCTTTGACGATGCACCATATGAAAAATACAATCGCCGCGATAGGCGTAACGACGGTCTTCACTACAAAGAAGTGGCGACTTTCCAGAAAGCGTAAGCGATCGAGTCTGGAACCGAGAACCTTCTCTTACGAACATTTTATGCACAGGAAACCATATCAATGGCAGCGAGAAAAGCCAGAACAGGAAGAAGCACATGAAGTCCCGAGTATTTGTTCCGGACGAAGCTGGGAGTGAATTGGCTGCGTCCCAATCAATTTTCATAAGACGCGCTGTGTTCATATTCCCCAAAATATAGGTTCACTCACGAATGGTATTCACACTGGGCCACATGGCGCGCAGCATCACCAAAACGCACGTCCCTCCAATGCTTGTCTGCACCCCATACCATATACTGTAATCCCATTTAGAATGCAAACACGAGGAGCGGAGCTGTCAGGTGTCCTCACCAGGCCATTGCGCCTCGATTGAAGACACACCACAAACTCCCAAAGATACCGAAACTCGTGCGGACGACAACCGGAAATGTGACATGAAACACTGCGCCTGGACGTGCATTCAAAACCAGAAACGGCGTCACGGCGACAAATCCAATCCAGACGCAGATCCACGCTTGCCACCACGACATGCCCAGTTGGATCATGGACGATACGATCATCCAACTCGAGGATGATGTTAACCAACCGACAAGGGTCCTTTTTGCACGGACGACTCACGTATTGATGTTGAACATGTCCGCAACCCAGCTGTTTCGATCCGCCGCATGAATGGTGTCGCTCAAGAGGAAAGGACCGTCTAAACGCACAAGGCAACATAGTTGTATCCACGCCAAGTCCTTTCCTCGGGGACTACGGGTAGTAGGTCCTCATTCTTGGAAGAGCCGAGAGGGAACGAGGAGGTTGGAGCGAAGGGTATTGTAAAGACATAAATCGCACACTCACGGTGATTAATTGCTCGACCAGAGCGGAGCCAGATTCGTGAGGGAGTTCAAGGGTTTGGGCGAGTCTGCGGAGCACGCCCATGACGAAGCGCCCTTGACAAACGATTAAGTGGGTTGAGTGTCGTCCGGGAGGAACCGCAAGCTGAGAATGTACACGAAACCTGACGAGTCGCCTTCTTGTGGGATACCTTATCTAGCAAAGTCCGACGGAAACGAGTAGAGTAATGTTAGCCGATACGGTCGGAACACTTCCTGGCGCTGATAACAGAACACGTACTCACATATCATTGATAAGAGCGACCAACCCTTATCGTTACCGAAAAGTACAACGGTGACATAGGTTTTCGCCATGACATCCCTGTAACTAAGCTTGAACAACACCTAGGGCAATGTGCCACTGCGGAGAATGACGTCAGCATTAATTGCTTATCATGGACCATCGGGATAGAAGATATGAATTAAATTGATGTATGTCTGGTAATACAAGGATGTGCTTGAGCCCCAGGCCAACAAGAAGCATGTGTTGGAATCACAAAACGACAAGCAAAAGCAAAGCGAGCCAAACCAGACGAGTGACATAAAGAACAAGATGGATAATCGTATGCTCGATCGTAAAGATGGTGTAAGATGCTTGGAATAGATGAAAGTGATGATATACACAAATATGCAATGGTATCCTTTTGGGGAGGGGTTGCGCGTTATTGCATGTAGGTATTGATTGTCGCGTCGAGTGGAAGAGTGGTTAACGTTATGTTCGTTACTCCGAGTTGGAAGCTGGCGAACCACGGGATGTTGGCGACAGTTGAGCTTGCTTGAAGCGTTCCGAGGTAGGGGATGGAGAGGAAAAAGTGAAGGCGGAATAGATGCGATGGCGTTCAGGCGTCGAAAAGTTGTTAGTCTGACGGGACGAATCGTCGGTGTTGCACGGTTCATCATCCGTTGTTTGAACAGGCTTGGTAGCCATAGATGGAGAGAAATAGTCACGAATGGTCGGTTCCACTGACTTTTCCTGGAGAGATTGTCAGTGTGCGCCATTAGCAAAGGAACTGTCACACGGACTCTCTCTGTGTGCACGTCAGGCTCTTGGCTGCCCGTGCGAGTCGCATCATAGGCCTCTGATACGTCTGCCAAAGGCGAGACGGTCAGCTCGTAGCACCGAGAATCGATGTCGACCTGAGAAATAGAGAGAGGTGCCGGTCGACGGTGCGACTCGTGCTCTTCGGCAACGGGTGGTAGTGGAGATGCCTTGCGAGAGGAGCGGGAAGACTTGGTGCTCTTTTTCGAGTTAGAGTTCCTGGATTTGGTGGTAGAGCCAAGAGGCTTTCGCGACTTCTTTTGCTCGACCTTGAGTTCCTTGTGCTTCTTGGAGGAAGGAGGGACGAGGACTTTGGTGGAGAGGGCACTGGTTTTGCGCTTCTTTGCTTCTGAGCCCACGGTAGGGCCAGCGCGCTGTCCTGTGACGGGGTGAAGGTTCTCCTTCTCGATTGCAGCAAGGGTGGATAGTAATGTGGCAGCGGTGTCCGTGGGCGTCAGGGATGGCGCGTGGGTGTCGTCGTGGTGCTGGGGGATGTCGGCAGGGGAGTCCTGGAAGACGGTGAAGGAGCGCACGGACATTTGGATAGGAAGTGTGGCTGGACACACGCGGGCGCTGTGCAACACGTTGAGGAAGAGAAAATGAACCGCATTCTCGCTCGCTTAGCATTTTATATAAATCCACAGTTACCATTTTTAGACCCCGCCGCTCCGACCCGCCCACTGCACGCGACGCGTCTAGGTCACGTGAATATATAGTATCAAAAATATTTAGCAAGTATTTCCTTTTTCCATCTTTCCATAACGAGCGTATGATATTTCTCTCTCTACAATAGTGAAAGCTGACTTGTCTAGATGTGACAGTGTCAAACATTCACCCTCTCTTTGGGTTATGCTTGGCGTGCTTGTCTTTGCACGTCTAAATGGTACCGGCACTCCCCACGGTGCCACTCCCCGCCCCGCTTTTGCCTTTTTAGGGGCACTCCTTCGATTCGGACGATATTGAAATGATGACTGATCTCCCTGTGCTCAGTGGCGATAGAAAAAGGTTGCCTGCCATCGATGACATTATCGAACCTTCCTGCGGGAAACGTTCCCTTCCACTCGTCTATCACGAACAGCCGCTACCAACTGGGGGTCTGGCTGCCTCATGCTGGCCACGCTGCAACAGGGCGTAAACGCACTTAAATTACCGCCGTCCTTAACTCGCTCTTCGCTCTTGCTTCCCACTGTTCCTCACCACACTCATCGTCTTCGGACGCCCCCTCCTCGACCTCCACGGTCCCCACCATCCTTGTCGTTGTTGCAGTCTTGTCCTAGGATGCCCCTCAAGCAATCCTCGGCCAATTCACCCCCTCCCCCAGCCCTGGGTACGCTCATCGACAATGATACGCTCGAACTCATCGAGGTCCTTGGTGTCGGCGGCTATGGCGTCGTCTATCGTGCCGTTGACCCCCTCATGCGCAACTTCGCCGTCAAGTGCCTCATCAGTTCACAGGTCCACAGCGGTTCCCGCCAGCGCCAACTACACATGCGGGAGATAGCCCTTCACCGCCTCGCGTCAGCCCATCCAAACGTTGTCACCCTCCACCGGGTCGTGGAGGAGCACAACTACACCTACCTTGTCATGGACTACGCTTCCGACGGAGATCTCTTCTCTCAAATCTTGCACCATTGCCGCTACCTTGGACAGGATCACCTGATTAAACACATTTTCCTTCAGCTTCTTGATGCAGTCGAATATTGCCATTCGCTGGGCATATATCATCGGGACCTCAAACCGGAGAACGTGTTGTGCTTCGACGGCGGACTCCGAGTCGCTATCACCGACTTTGGCCTTGCTACGACAGATAGGTTTAGCGAGGAGTTCCGCACTGGTAGCGTTTACCACATGAGCCCAGGCATGTATTTCTCCTTTGCCCTTGACTTGCGCCACCTAACCCCTCTGCACATAGAATGTCAGGGCGGCGAGTTCGCACCGACAGGGTCTTACTCCCCTCTGTTCAATGACATCTGGTCTTTGGCCATCATCCTTTTGAACCTTGCTACCGGCCGCAATCCGTGGAAGTCGGCATCATCGTCTGACCCCACATTCCAGGCGTACCTTCAGGATCCCTTTAACTTCCTCCCCACCGTCCTTCCAATTTCTGTCGAGGTGAACAACATCCTTTGCCGCATGCTTGAGGTGGACTGGCGTCGTCGTATCACGCTCTCAGAGGTCAGGGCTGCCATACAGCAGGTCAATCACTTCTACGCCGATGGTGTCATCTTCGAAGGAAGCATGGCGCGTTGCGCATGGGAGATCGATGTCGACATCGAGAGCGATTCCGATTCGTCTACTCCCGGTGAGCTCGCCGATCCACCTGAAGAGCTCCATTCTCGGTGGAGCAAAGACACTGATTCGGAGATGGAGTGCACAAGGCATTCCGTCCGGGACCCGATGTGGGACGAAGAGTATTCCTCGTGCAATGCAACCTGGGCCATTGAATCCTCGATACGCTCTCCGTCCTCGGCCGTGCTCGAGCCTCTCAAGATTTACGAAGCCCCTCGTACACCTCCTTCCACATACTCGCCGTCATCCCCTGTTGGCTCTGGATTCATTCCGTCCGTTCCTGTTACCCCTGAGGGCATTACCATGGCACGCATCAGGCCGACCCTTGGTCCACAGAAGCCCCTCAAAATCAACACCGAGTGCGGTCGTCGAATATTCTTCACGGGTAGCAACAATACACACACTACTTTATCCTCTATGCACACGGCTGTTGAAGGCGCAACCCCCTTCTCCTCCTGCTTCTACCTCCCCTCTCCCGACTCCGTTTCCAAGATCTCCCTCCCTTGGACATCGTCTCCTATGCCATCAAGTGTGGACCTTGGTGTCTATGCAACCCCTGGTAGTCGTCGTGTCGATTCGACGTCGTGGGACTACCCAGACACCGATTACTCATCTTCATACCCCTCCACCATGTCGTCTTCCTCCGAGAGCGTGGTGGGTCTAGACCTAGACGTTACTTCCAAGAAGATGTTGGACGACACTTCCCCTGCGCACTTGGCTTTTTGGCGGCGCGATCCCGTTGTTCCTAAAGCCATGAACCCCCACGTGCCTGCTGTAGTCGTGAATACGTGCCGGCAGGAGGCTATCCCCGCACACCCTCCACTCCCTTCCCAACAACCACATATTCTAAACGGCGCCTCTGGACCGATTCCCCGACCGAGCTCGCCCGTTCCGATCCCGATTCCTCGATCTTCAAACGGGAGTGAAGAGAAGCGGTGGTCTACATCGCTGTGGCGCTTCTCCTTTC
>JBBPJV010000496.1:0-21002 GCA_038088915.1 Sutorius aff. eximius
TCCCGACGGAGCATCTAGGAAGTATTCGGATCACATTGCAACCAGCTATAGCTAAGATGAGTACCTTGATGTATCTATCGCCCGTATTCTCGTCTATCGTAACCCTAAATCGAAAAGCCTTCACGGCATCTGAAAAGCATATCAGTGACAGTCAACCATGAGCCGAACCAGACGCTGAAACCTCTGTTGATACTGAATCACGGATATAATGACACCTATAGACATCACCAAAAGCTCCTCCGGCCAAATGTTGATTGTCGACTCTGGGGATATAAGGTGTGAGATCGGGTGGAGAAGTTGGATTGAAGCTAAGTAGCGATGGAGTCGGTTCAAGCAAAGAGACTATCAGATCGTCATACTACAATCTACATCTACAGAAAACACGCACTTCAAATTGGGTATTCCATTCTCCGAGACTGCTGGATGTGTTTGGAGACGACCAGTGTCAGACCGCGCGGCGCTTGACATAGGACTCTCGGGGGATGTAGCTGGTTAGAACCTTGGTTGTCGGGTGTTCGTAGTGCTGAGAGAAGAAAAACCCGATGGAGTGCACGCTAAATGACATGGAAGGTCCGGAACTCACTTCAGCATATAAATCTCCTAGTAGAAACGACCCAGGCGCCTTGTGGCATTTGAGTGGCAATGTACGCACGGTTTCCTCACCACGCGTTTAGGAAAATTTATGCCGGGGTGCAAAACATGACTCCATGGTGAACTTCCGAGTTGCTGTTCAAAGATCTTTGTGCGGTGTGGCGAGTCGTGACTATCATCTAGCTTCAGGCATGCCATGCTGGTTTTTGTCAACCAACCGCACCATGTTGACATTGTGCCAAAGGTTGGGTTCCGGCTTCAGACGACGTTTAAGAAAGCAACATCGCCCGCCTGGCATGACAGACTCGGATCCATCGGCCGTTTTCCGTTTTCCCTTCACTCAACTTCGTCCGTCACTCTTTCGTGTCTCCTTCACTTCAATGACCTTGTGCCTGACCTTTTCCTTCAACACCGCCTTGTCTCCGTCGCCTGATTGTGGGCAAAAAAGACATGCTCTCCGACATTTATCACCCCAGGTCGCTCTCTACCCAGTCGTTATGACTGCTTGTAAACTAAAGGCCGTATCATTCTTCAGTCCATTGAGGATTTTCCTCTCTGCATTTGTGGTCGTGTAATCCGGTGCGGCAGACCACTTGCGCCGGCGCGGTGGCCGCAAACATACAGGCCATATCTACTAGGTGAACAGAGGTTCCGCAAGGGATGTACCTGAGACCTCTCATCACCCTATCGGTGGGGCTCGACGGTTTATTCCACGTGCCAGCTTTGGAGGATCTGAGGCCGTAAGTGTTATCATGCATGTAGATTGGGGGTTCCTGTCACCAACTCCCGAAGCGACGCTCGACAGTTCGCAGGTACAAATCTCGGTCCCAACCTCACTGGCACGGTCCAGAAGTTGTTTATCTCATTGTCCCACACAGTTCGAAACTACTGGGCAAGAAGGTTCCTACCTACACTTACTTGTTCATGTCATGGTCTCTGTTTCTTTTCCCCTGCGGCGATCGAAGCTGTGCGTCCAAAGTACCCGGGTGCGGATTAGCATATCGATTGAAGTATACGTGAGTCAATACCGCGCAATGAGTCGTGTGCATGCCAACATCTAATCAAGAAACCGCAGTTGCACAGGCGTAGACACCCCCACATCAAGCGCACCACCGGTAATTAAAGGTGATCAGATGAATCTGACGTGTTGCTATAGCCAAGGCGTGGCTGAGGCTGTGACGGTTAAATGCAAGGCCCATTGTCTGCGGGCGCATTGTTTCTGTTGTCGTCGGCTAGCACGATGTGAAATTGGACTCAGCGCAGCAAAGGTGGGTTACTAAACATACCGGCCAACGAAGCCCAGATTACTGTCAGTGCCAAATGGGTCTGACAATGGCGTCGAGGACCGGTACTGAGGGTACGCCGGCGTCGCAGATGCACTGCCAGTGGACTGCTCCAGGGAGAACGTGACGAGAGCTCTTTGATGTGGTTGCTGGCCAGAGCAGACTGCGCACCCGTGACCTTACAAATTTCTTGAGTATATAAGACCACCAATAGTCAGTGGGTGTTCTTCATTCCCCTCACTCATATTCAGGATGAAGCTACAGAGCCTTGCAGTATCAGCTGCGCTCATCCCATATACGCTGGCATTTCCGAGTTTGGCGAACTTCCCAGAACATCGATCGCTCGCAGGCTTGTCTCCTGAAGAGATCCGGGCTGTAGCACGAACCTTTAGCAGCACACCCGGTGCACAACCTCTACCTCCCCCTATTAATGACACTTCCGCAAAGCTGGTCTATGATTCTGCCCACCCATTCCAGCCTGATCGACCAGGTGATATTCGTGGTCCCTGCCCGGGATTAAATACACTTGCTTCTCACGGGGTGAGTGATCCGATACCTCGGTGATGCGATTGACCAATGAACATTTTTCTTTTGCAAAGTACATCAACCGTACTGGTGTAGCCACTCCGGCGGAGATCATCAATGCTGTCCAGGAAGGTACGTAGATCACAATACAGGGATACTCGTCGAGATTTTGATCTGAAACGCACAGGTTTCAACATGGGATACGACCTGGCTACGTTTCTCACTTATGTGGTGTGTCCAAAGTGGTTTGTCTTGTCATCCCTGCTAACGGAAACGAAAATAGACGTTTGTTGTGGACGGAAATCATTTGACGAACCTGATGAGCATTGGTGCGAATACGACTGCGGACGGTCAACTCACTCCCGGGCTTAACATCCACGGGAACTTTGAAGGTAATCCTTAAACATCTCTCCTATAACATTCCATACATCGTTGATGACCGTACGCTGACCACTGCTATTCCAGGTGATGCCAGTATCACTCGCGGAGATTATTATTTCGGTAACAACTACAGCTTCAACGAGACCTTATTTGATCTGGTAGGTCTGGTCACGACTCGTGTCTACGTTGCTCATCCCTTTCGCAGCTCGTCTATACCGCTAACGAAGTCGGTGGCGGCATGATTACCCTCGAATCGGCATCTCTGCATAAGGCCCTCCGCATCAATGACTCCATTGCTCGCAACCCGACCTTTTCGTTCGATACCCCCCGCTTCATAACCGCTTACGGAGAAACGACATTTCCCTTCGCATTTTTTGTCAGCAACCAAACGGTGAACACGACTACGAATCTTACGGTGGATGATGCACGAAGCTTCTTCCAGTCGCACAAATACCCAGATGGATTCTATCGTCGTCAGGGTCCATACGGCTTTACTGAGATCAGTCCCCTGTTTGCCGAGGTATTCAGCCTGGTTAACGTGCCGCCGGGTCGCAACGAGGGTGCAGGCAACTATGTGCCAAATCCACAAGATCCCGGAAGCGTATGTTGGTCTTCATGGCTTGGCACATCCATGCTGACTTTTCCCAGACGTGCTATGGGTATCAAAAGCAGGTCAACTTGACGGCCCAACTGTACCCCAACCCAACTTCCGAACTCGAGGCTGCGATCAAGGCCAACTTGGTCACGCTTTACCAGGCGTTGCAAGATTCGAGTTGCGAACAACTTTTCCCATTCGGACAGTGACAGTCACAAGGCCTGTGTGATGGTTCAGGTTTTGCTAGTATAAGTTTTTTCGTAACTCGTGATACCCGTGGGCATGGTTCACCTTCCATGCGAGCCGGACCATGGGTAGTTTCCTGATTGACTTTTGATACATTGGACACTGGTCTTAGCAACACTGATTAATGAATGTAATTTCATCACAGCCTCCTAATATAGGTTTCCAACATAGAAGTGATGAATGACGCGCACGTATAAAGCGGAAGGCCTATGCCCACTACAGAATTGGCCGATGAGTGCCATGCTAACTGAATCTTGTCTTGTCTTGGTGTCGTGGCGGCTCGGGCCGGATTGTCGCCCTAAATCCGTTGACAATTGGTGGCTGTGTTGGCAATCAAAGTTCTTGTCATCAATCTGTAAACTTCAAATATCGTCCACTACACCCCGTGGACTTTGTGACCCATTCCTCCATGAGCCATCAACATCGCCGTTTCATCGAGGCCCTCATATTTGCTCCGACTGCTGTGACTCGCCATGTGACCCAACGTTCATGCATAGACAAAAGTTTGAAGAAATCAGTTCCCTGACTATTGGGCTCTCTAGAACCGCTCCCGCTGCGATCCATCCAAGGTCATCCTGCAGGACGATCGTAATTTCCATTGTTGTCATGTCGTTACTGCTTCCACTTGTTGCACTCGCCTGGACCCATCACTATTCACGAAATACTATACCCGTCAGTCGCTGAAAATACTACCGCACTTATCAGGCTCTAGCTCATGGGTGTGTCAGTCCTTGCCCAAAGTACTTCTCTGCCATGTCAGTATGCAGTTGGCACCGCGTAATGATCAGTGAAACTGGTTGACTTATACATCGACAAACCGTGACTTGTACCCATTGTGCCCATCACGCTTACCCATGATATGTGTATCGTGCTTTCGGCGCCTGCTCGCTTACCTGGTCATCCAGTTTGTGGTTCCGTCACCCACACAACATCACGCACTGGCACCACAGACGAAGAGTTGCCATACCTGCTTCGCAGGACGGTGTAGTCACTATCCCACACATCTGCGTGCGGAACAAACGAAAAGCCCAGATCTCAGTCAAATTATTGGACGATGTGAATTAT
This sequence comes from Sutorius aff. eximius, assembly GCA_038088915.1. NCBI lineage: Eukaryota > Fungi > Basidiomycota > Agaricomycetes > Boletales > Boletaceae > Sutorius > Sutorius aff. eximius. The sequence continues at coordinate 4,687 of JBBPJV010000496.1, forward strand.
TAATCCTTGAGGATCCAATCTGGTACGATACTCTGTGTCGCGAGCACGAGCCTCGGTCCCAAAGCCACATTTCAGAGGAATCGCACTACTGGGGTGATGCAGTTCCTTCGGTCGAGCCACGTAAATAGCACATGTGCATGAATGCTTGAACATCGCGCGAGTGCACGCCACAGTTAAACAGATACAAATAACATTTCAATCGCCGGCAATCAAGCGAATCTAATGGGTTGCTCTGATCAAGACCTAGCTGTCGTGGTCGAACGCAGGGTCCACTAATATATTGCCTGCGAGTGCACTATTTTTTTTATTGTCAGCTTGCCAGGTGTGACGCTTTGAAGTTCGATCTTGCACAATCCTGCCTTGACCCCGATAACGGAACCATTGACCACTACAGGGTTGCTATCTGCCTTATTCAGCATGCCAGACCAAATCTAAGTCTCATATACCGTCGTCGCCGTCGCCGCGCTGCCATCGGGCTGTTTCGGGAAGGGTGAGTGAGACCTGTTTCATGCAGTTGCTACCAGCGTAGACTGCAAGGGTGCCACCCTGTATTTCCCTAGAGATGTACGACCACTCCCGATAAACCCTCGTTTCCCTAGTACCTCATTCATGTTCGTGAGCAAGTTACAGAAGCCTGTGCTATTAGTTGCGCTCATCCCATATGTGCTAGGATTCCCGAGCTTGGCGAATTTCCCAGGATATCGATCTTTCGTGGGGTTGTCTCTTGACGAGGTCCGGGTCGTAGCGCGAACCTTTAGTAGCACGCCCGGCGCACAATCTCTTCCTCCACCTGTTAGCGACACTTCCACAGAGCTGCCCTATGATTCGGCTCACCCATACCAATCCGATCAACCAGGTGATATTCGCGGGCCCTGCCCAGGGTTGACTACCCTTGCTTCTCATGGGGTAAGTAATTTGCGCCTGTTCATATGATTGGCGAATAAGCAAGTTTCGTTTGGATAGTTTTTTTTTGTTTATCAACCATGCCAGGGTGGCCACCCCGGCTGAGACCATCACTGTTGTTCAGGATGGTGTGTAGGCTACGGTATACAGAGATCTTCATTAAAATTTCCAGCTTCTTCTGGTGCACAAGTTCCCCGAGGGATTCATGCGCCAGTAGGGTCCCTGTCATATTTAAGGAGGTATTCAACTTGGCCATAATGAAGTTATGGGCAATTTCATGCGAGATCTACAAGACCATATGTGTGTCTCAATGGCCTGACGCATCCATGCTGATTTTCGTCGGAAATGCTATGCATACCATAAACGGGCCAACTTGACAGCTAAGCTGTATCCCGACCCCCAAACTCGAGACTGCGATCAAGGCCAACTTGGTCACGTTTTACCACGCGTTGCAAAACTGAGCCACGAACAACTAACTATTCCCATTCGGGCAGTGAGAGCTGCCAAGTTTAGTTATTATAACAGATCATGCTTGACATTGTTATTTTGTATTATTACACATGGACTTGGTATTGTGGGGTTGGAAAGTCCATGTGTGAGGAAGTGAGCTGGAACCTGTAAAGCCTCAGTAGATGTCAAGCTACTGAGGAACCAAACCAGTGAGAAGTTCCTTTCCGTTCCTAGAGTATACCTCTAAGCTTATAAAATAATTACCATAAAAGGAAGCCTGATGCAAGCTAGTCAAAATTCCAACACTTGGTTCACCTTCCAAGTGCTTAGTCGATCAATAAGTTGTTGCCGCCGCCTGTCATTGCGGGCCGCGCATGGTACTGTTCCGGACTCCAGTGAGGTAACGACTCGAAGGGAGCGAGGCTGTTGCTGAACCTTCTGGGACTCCTTCGTGCTAGTACTAACCGGTTTTGAATTGTCACGCTCAAGTTGGACCCTCGTCGCCGCTCTTGTTTGCTGACATGCGTATTTCTCTTGAACGTCTCAAATACTGCCTGCAACATGCAAGCTAGCCAATTCCGAAGTGACAGGCTCCGGACCCTCTGAGTCCTGATCCTGAAACGCACCTGCCAGTGCTTCAGGTTCCGTCAATAGCATCGTCCTCCTTCTCAAAGCCCTTGTTTTCGCTCTCGCTGAGTACCACTTGCAACATGTAGATCCGACTCGACCCGAGAATCCTCGGACACTGTTATCTGTTGTCATAGTCACACGCAAAATGGGTCCACCAACACCGAGGTCTTTACGAACTTGCTCATATGGCAGCCGACCATCGCTATTCAACTGGACTCATCCCAGTACCTTACCTTGCCAAGATCTCGCCGCAGACAAGTTGCCTGACAGGTCCCATCCACGTGAGGACAATTTCTGATCGATTCGGTCTAGTACGCCGTCCCATTTCTTGAGTATGTAACTCGGGGTCTAGCCATGTTCACAAAAATTAGATCATGGAAGATCAAGGAATGTACATAGGGCGTCAACATCTTTCTGATGCGATTACAATAGGGTAAGAGTTCTGCTAATCGGATCGAGACATTTTACATTTCATGGAACGATAACACGCTAGCTCTCCTCCGATATCCACGCGTAGGGATGATCCGCAAGCATATTCCCTGGATTCGCTGGCGATCTAACACCCCCCACCAGTCCTCACCTCACCCCCCTACGTATCACATGCGGCGCACATGTTTTATTTGGTTCCGACTCCGATGTACCCATGAAACGCTTCATGTTACCACCTCCGAAATATGTCCGGAGTTGCACGGAAGGCATACTACGAAACTACGCAAGGAACACTGTCGGCCGATTCATACTGGGTTCAAGTCTAACATGTGGCAACGAGCCTGCGATCAGCTCGCGTGGCGGAACACCACCTAATATCACCTTCATCCTCGGCCCTTCATCAGCCGATCCTCTGGTAATTCAACACTTCCGCCTCCGTCTTCGATCTTCACTTACCTTGGACACAAGCGCTAAGTCAAACAAGGTCGTCTGTTGTGGTCCTCAATTTATTTGAGAATCGTTTGCGAATCGACTGTCGCACGAGGTATTATAGACCACGGTGCGTCCGCGCCATGATTCGTATATCTCGATGATCTAAGTTTTTCTGAAGGGAAGCAAATGTGTCACCCTATCGGATTGTTTGGGCTTAATGATCCTTTTCTACACCAACATTTCATGATCAGAGACGCACAATTACACGATACAAGACGGAAAAAATGGGTCAGATGAGGTGCGGATCAATGCTCGATTGAGTTACAACGTGAACTAATAAACAGGCAACTAATCGTGTCCGTGCCAACATCTAGTCAAAATGCTGCAGCCAGCCTCACGTGCAAAACCCCTACATCGATCCCACTACTGAAAATCGAATGAATTTAACGGGTTGCTGGAACCCATATATCCCCACAGTTGCATTTCTTTCGTCCATTTTTTCGTTGCTACCATCTGAGCAGACATGAAACTCGCCCCTGCCCAACAAAACCGACCCCTGCTTGCAATCTGACAAGACATGCAATAGAACCAATGTCGCGTTGTAGCGTTAACCACGTGCCTGATTCCGCATGCACGGCCAGATAGTAAAGCCATGTGCTGCAACTACCACCGCTGTCGCGACGCTGCCAGCCTGAATGTGCTCCACTAGGAGTAGTGTAATGGTTGCTGGCCAGCGAAGATAGCACGCCACTTACATCTTCCTTGGGTATATAAGATCACTAATAACTGACGTGTGCCTCTCACGTCCGAAACACCTCAATCATGTTCAGGATAAGGTTACAGAACCTGTCGATGCTACTCGCGCTCGTCCCATATGCACTGGCACTTCCGAGCCTGGTGAACTTTCCAGAATATCGATCGCTTGCAGGCTTGTCTCAAGATGAAGTCCGGGCTGTAGCGCGACTCTTCAGGAAGATACCTGGTCCAGAACCTCTCCCACCCCCCATCAGTGATACGTCCGCAAAACTGGTCTATGATTCGGCTCACCCATACCAGCCCCCCCGACCAGGTGACATCCGCGGGCCCTGCCCGGGGTTGAATACCCTTGCTTCTCACGGGGTAAGTAATGGAGACCTCAGTGACGCGATTGACCGACCAACCTGTTTCTTTTCTACAGTATATTAATCGCTCCGGCGTGGCTACCCCAGCCGAGATCATCACTGCTTCCCAGGAAGGTAGGTGGGCCAATGGTAGAGGGATCTTCGTCGAGATGCCAATCTGGAACCCACAGCTTTCAACATGGGATGGGACTTGGCTGCGTTCATCACTTACGGGGTATGCCCAGGCAGCTCCCTTGTCTTATTATTCCTGTTAACTGATGGATTCTGGAAACGAATAGGGATTTATCGTTGACGGAAATCACCTGTCGAACCTAGTCAGCATTGGCGCAAATATAACCACATATGATTGGATCACTCCCGGACTCAACACCCATGGCACCTTCGAAGGTAAGCTTTATACTTCCCACCCACGATATTCGTGTGCAGATCACTGCCACTCCACAGGTGATGCTAGTATGACTCGGGGTGATTTTTATTTCGGTAACAACTACAGCTTCAACGAGACCCTGTTTGATGGGGTGGGTTGGTCACTACCTACATCTGCACTACTCATACCTTTTACAGCTTGTTCGTGCCGCCGACGAAGTCGGAAACGGTATGATTACAATCGAGTCGGCGTCCCTGCAGATGGCCCATCGTATCAACGACTCCATCGCGCGCAATCCAACCTTTTCGTTCGAGAGCCCTCGCTACCTATCCGCTTACGCAGAAACGGCCTTCCCTCTCGCCTTCTTTGTTAGCAACCAGACGGTGGACACGACCCTCGACGCTACAGTGGAGGACGCACGGAGCTTCTTCCAGTTCCACAAGTTCCCCGAGGGATTCATTCGTCGACAGGCCCCATACGGCTTTGCCGAGGTCGACACCAAGTTTAAGGAGGTTCACAACTTGGTCGGAGTGCTGCCAGGACACAACGAAGGTGTGGGCAATTTCGTGCGAGATCCACAAGACCTTGGAACCGTATGTGTGTCTCGATGGCCCGGCGTATCCATGCTAATCTTCGTCAGAAATGCTATGCGTACCAAAAACAGGTCAACTTGACAGTCCAGCTGTACTCCGACCCGACCCTCGTACTTATCAGGGATGCGATCAAAATCAACTTGTTCACGTTTTACCAGACGTTGCAAGACCCGAATTGTAAACAGTTGTTCCCATTGGGGAAGTGAAGATCACGAAGCATGAGATAGAGGTTGCTACGAGTGTCTCGTTATTCCTGATGTCGCAGATTTGGTCCACCTTCTTCGAGTGCCGTTTGACAATGTTGATACATTAGGCACCGATCACAGTAATGATGATTGATGAATTGATTCCATCACAATCTTCCGGTATATGCAAGTATTCACTAGCAGTGTTTTTTTTACCTGCCATGCGGCCATTTCAAGTCTAGTCTACATGACATGTTGATGTGTGCACTTCGGTAGGGTTAGTTGGTAACTGGCGATGGTACAGCCCTGCCATGACAGAACTGACGCCGCTCAGCCCTTCCTGTCAGGGCTTTTGTTGTTGCTATCACTTGCCACACGGTCTAATGAGAATTCTAGGGCTCTGTCGCGGATCCTTTGGGCGTCGTCTCCATGACCACCCTCAGGCTCTTCGCTGGGCTTGAAAATTGATGGGCTAGTAATCCCACGCAAAATCTAGTTTTTGCCAGTGAACTTGTAGGAAACACGAAGCGACCCGCGTCCCACAAGCTGAACTCGCCCAACTTCACGCTCGCCCGACGTCTCGAAGGATGACAGATGGTATCGCAACGCTACCATTTCTTTATGGTCTTTCACTCGCCGCGCTCATGTTTCAGAACTTTGGACACCGCTCACGAGATACTCGTCATTCGCCGAGAACACGGTTGCAGGCATCGCGCTGCTGGCATTTATTTGATCGACCTATCACGGCGTGCCTGTTCAAAGGTCAGTAATCAATCACCATCTCATGCGTCCCCCCCCCATGCGAAGCATCAGTGAAGCGACAAAGTGAGACAACGAACAACCTGCCACTGGTCCAGGCCCAAATGGCATCGCCGCCCTTACCACACATGCGTGTCTCGCCCATCATTGATTCATTCATCCACCAATGTTCACGTGCACAGCTCACGGAGGCGTGGATATGAACGGCTATTTGCGAATATGTACTTTTGTCTTGATCATCGCGATCCGTCCCTGTGGTGCCTTGAGGATCTGACTCGATCCCGACGGAACATTGCGCAGTCACGGCGTGCTGACTCGGAATTGTGAAGAGGGTGCATCACTCTGACCACTCTTGACGCGATGTTGAACGCTGGTCCTTCTTTCCATTCTGTTCTCGGCTGCCAGCCCTGCTGATCGGATTTAATCCACATTCTATTTCGCAATCAGAAAATCTAAATCACACAAGGGACGATACGTGTACGCTCTTCTTCCGACCTCCACGCCAGGTACGTTGGTATCTGCAAATGATACGCTCCCTCGATGAAAACCTGCCCCACTCGACCACTTCGACCCTTACCTATCGCCCCGCACGCATCGCAGTCTCACGCTTTAGCGCCCATCTAGGTGCCCCTGAAACCCCCGACGTGCCCATGAAACCGTTGGGAGTCACGTACGTTGACCCCCACCTGCCTCGCCCCATCTTATCCTTGGATTTGATCCTCGGTTCTCTCCCTTCCGGCGATCTATCAGTTCCCCAAGCCACACCTCCAGGCCCCAACTGTTGCCCTCGGTTCCTACTTGCCAAGCACGGCCACGGCCGCACGACCAATAGGATACGAGCACCGGCGTCGAGCGGGGATTGGCAAGGTTGCCACGGTACGCCGATACGTCGATGGCCACGTCGCAATCGCCTCGGGATCCGTCCAGTTCCACGTCCACACGACCATGTGTCCATATCCACGCACACATGTACGCCGTAGGTATACTGCTTGTACCGCCCGCCCCCCGACGAGCCCCGAACACACCCAACTGGAACGTTCCGAGGTTCCGAACCCCGAGTATACCCGACGCGAAGCATGATCGTAACGGGCTCGAGGAGGCCGGGAATTAGGCGGGTCTGAGACACAAGTGGGTTCGATCGTTCGCGGGATGGAACTGCCCCTAAACGTACTTGTATTAACCGTTCGGCGTCCACCACTCTCCTCGGCCGAACGTTGAAGGGTACGTGACGTCTGGGCATACAGAAACGCCTTGAACGCAATGAAGCATATGTTGGAACTTTCAGATCATGCAGAGTCGTGATTCAGTAGGTTGGTTTCAATAGTACTCGAGTGCACATATGCTATTGTCATCCAGCACAATCCAACTACAAGCGAAAATATAAAATATAAAATATTTCCCAATCATGCGGGAGGACGCCTCGATTTATCCCATCGTACTTACACTACACACAACACGTCGAACAAGGAAAGCAAAAAAAAAAAAGTAGACCAAGGGGGTCACGGAAAGACGGGTAGATCTAACGCTATGTACTGGCGATTGGAAGACGAACAGATGGAAACATGAACAACGATGGTACACGTGAGCGAGCGAGCGAAAAATAAAATGGATGGATAAACAAGACCCCCCACGACTATGAACTCGGATGCTCGGATGAAAGTTGTGCTTGTTTTTTAAACTTTTCGAATAGTTGATGCACGCCCTCGGGCTCCAGAACCATCTTTGTCCCGTCACACCGAGCCTTCTTTGCAAACTCGGAACACAGTTCGTTGATATCGGCATCCTGTTGCAGACATTGTGAGATACGGCCCAGCATGCGACATCGAACGCGTACCTTGAAATGGGGATTCTGCATGATACATTTCCACGCTTTGAGTACCTCGACGTTTTCCGGGCTCTCCTTTGTCCGCGGGAAGTTGGAGTTATGACAGGCAATGATATCCCCCGTGGATATGTCCGATGCCTTGTGTAGTGACGAGTTGGCGAATTCAGTAAACGGCGATGGACCCTCTGTAGCTATGTGCTTTGCCATATCGGAGCGACTCAGGATGATGGGACGGCATTCCGTGACAGTAGGGGCGGATTCGGATGCAGATGGGGGACTCTCTCCGGCTTGCGACATATTCGTCCAGCCGAATGGACTCTGGGAATTCGACGTACTGGGTGATGAAGTATTCGAGTTCGAAGAGGGTGACGGCATGGGTTTCTGAGGGGCAGAAGGTTGCTTCACACCATTGGCATGTGCTACGGGCGACATCGACACGTTGTCCATCAGTGCGTTGAAATCATAAGGGCCGTTGGCCATGAAATTGCCTCCAAACAATTCATCGAGGCTATGATTTGGTTGTAAAAAATCCGCGTGTCCGTTATTTTGAGGGAACGTGGATTGGGCCGCTGATGTCCATGAATTGGGGGGTGGGGAAAAGTTGGGGGCGAAGTGGTCAAAAGAGTTAGCGGTAGCAGGTGATGTGGTATTGGACGATACTGATGGTGATTCGTCGATAAAGGACATGAAGAGAGGGTTGTTGGCGATAGTCTTGTATGACTGTGGTAACGCATATTGACCAAAGGGAGACGGGGTAGGTTCTGTCTGCATGGGCACTTCTGGGGGCTCGTCAAGCACACTGAGCAAGGACGGGTCAAATGTGGTGAGTGAAGTCCAGTCGATGTCTGTGCCAAACGCGGACTTTGAAGGGGTATGAGAAGAAGCAGACGGAGGAGGAAAGGAAGAAGGCGCGCCAAAGAAGCTGAACGAGGGGGGTTGCGTAGTCGGGTTCGGGGCTGGGGCGGGCATTGACGCCGGCTTTGGTACTGAAAACGTGAACTGGGACTGTTTCAAGGCCAGATTCTCTTGCTGTAGACGTGATAGGAGATCACGCAAATTCGTGTTTTCAGCCTCGGTGGCTTCGTTTTTTGCTTCGAGGTCTGCCACCTTGTCTTCCAACTGAAGGGGGGTGAGGCAAGTGAGACAGGGGTAATGGATCGCAGACTTACATCCTTGACATGCTTCTCCTTGCGCTCTCGGAATGCACGCTGGGCAGCTCTGTTCTGCTCCTTGCGCTTCAAAAGACGTGATTCGTCGTGCTGTGTCACCGATAAGCAACTGAGGGGGTGGAGTGGTATGGACTAACGTGTGGATTGCCCGATGATTTGCGCCTCGACGACGGTGGCTTTTTGGCCGAATTGAAATCGTCGGCTAACGAGGGTGTGAGGGACGAGAGATCGGGAGGGGATGCGACACACCAGTGTGTTGGTTCTTTGGGCTTGGGCCGGGTTCCATATCGTCGCTGCTCGCCTTTCGCTTCAAAGGGGCGTCTTCTGTATCGTTGACGCGGACGTGGATGGACTGACGTCTGGAAGTGGCATCGGTGTTGCTGGGTGGGCTGGGGCTGCTATCGTCCGAGTGTGGGCTCTGTCGGTGGTCCTGTACGCTCAGTGGGTTGACGGTGTGATCGTTTGGGGCGGCGGGGGGGAACTGTTTGTTGAGGAAGGAGAGAAAGTCATCGTCGGGAGAGTTGGTGAGGTGTGAGTTTGGATGTGAGATGTCCCAGAGTGAGTTGAGAGTGGCGTAGTTCATCGTCGGCGCGACGAAGTGTAGTGATCGTGCACGTCGGTGGAGAGGACGAGTCCCAGGCGCTGACAAAGCTATACCATAGACTTAACATACGTTCATTTAAATAATTATTATGCTCGGCCAATGTGCGCGTGTCTGCGGCACGTCACATTGTTAGCTTGCCGCGTCCGTCGGGCCTTTACTTACCCCACCTCACGACCATCAACCCCCCCAATCCCCGTCTGGTGGGACACCCGGCCCGACCACAACTCCACCACACCCGAGCCGTTATCACTGCCCTGACTCGACAAGCCGCGAGGCGACTGCACCCTTGATCACTCCTAACTCGTACACCCGACGGACCGCGGGTCTCACCATCCCCTATCTACGCCGAACCTCATTTCAATTGGCATACGACCAGCGCCAGTCAATAGAGTGCCACAATACGTTGTATTATTACTTTGGAACCAGCGGCCTAGGTCGAACCATGCGAGTAAAAGATGCATCCTTGTATCCTAGCGGTTTTTTTTTTCTTTAAAAGAAAAATGACATCCACCCAAAAGTGTCAGGAACTGGTATCACTACAATAGAAAAATTTCACGTCATCCTAGCCGATGGAAAAAAAAGGGGGGGCGACTCACATAGTATTCAATCTCCAGCTGTGCCAATCATATCGTCAACCCGTTGCGTCCTCGTCCACGGGAAAGACACTCACAAATAGAAAGGCAACCTTTTGCGGCCAGAGGATATGCAGCCCCACCGGGTCATACAGCTGGGTATTCATCGCCTCAATCTTTCGCTTCAACCGCTGCATCTCCTGCAAACACATTTCCCCGTCAGACACCATCCCACTTGACACATCTAATCGCTTGCCTTGGCGTAATGCGACGTCGTAACCAGAGTCGACAGCTGCAGGGTCACCACCGCCAAAAGGTTGTCCACGAACGCATGCTGTATGCTATAGGCCGATATCAATATCTCGTTGATCTCATTGATCGTCTGGTGAAACTGTGTCGGTGTGATCTGCCAACAACAGTGAACCATGAACCCTCATCGCGTATATACGCACCAGCACCTACCCGACCCTCTAGTTCGAGAGGAAATACAGGAGAGAACTGAACTAGTTCCCCACCCACATAATCTCGCTCTACACGAACTATTTCACGTGGGTGGTGGACACCTATTTGACCCACTGGGGGAGTGCCATACGACGAGTCAGATGGTGGTGGTCCAAAGTAATACGTCGAGTGCGGAACAAGCGGTCGTCGTCGACTACGAAAAAGAAAGAGAAATCACGACGACGTCGGCTGCAAAACCAAAAGTGGCCCACCTCTTCTGCAACGTCCCAAACTTCTTCGAGTTGAGCGTCGAATAATAGTCCGATGTATACGCCTCATTGTTGTCCGTCGGCGGATCAGCCTCCTCCCAGGGTTGTGGTGACGGCCGTTTGAACTCGAGACGTAAATGTCGTTTGTTGCGCCCAGTCGACCCAATCGCCTCTTTCTCGTTTACATCCAGCGCTTGGTCGCCACCATGCACGGAGCCCATATCCGCTCCTCCTTCCTCCTTCTCCTCGTCCTCCTCGAGACCCTGTGGCCGCTCCTTACCATCGTGTCGTAGCGGATGCCATCCCTCCCCTATACCCTCCTCTTGCACTACGAGCACCTCCTCCTTCCTCGATCCACCCCTGCCCCCCTCCTCTGCACCCATCACGTCCGCCGCCTGTGCAACCCTCCGCGTCCTCACCACCTCTCCCACTTTGGCATCGACATCGGCATCGCCCTGCACGTCCTCCTTTGACTTGGGCTGGTCCACACTCGATCGAGAGTATACCTCACCACTCGGTCGCTCGTCCGGCGGCGTCCACGAAGTCGCCACTGACGACCCCACCCCTACCCCCTCCCGGACCGACGACCGCGACTGGGAATGTGACCGTGAGTTTGAATTCGAGTTCGAATGCGAGTGCTGCGAGGCAGAGCGCGTACGCGAAACCGAGATCGACACAGGCACAGATACGGACACAGACGCTCGACGCAGCGACATGCCACACGCGCACTGAGACGTCAGAGGCTGAGACTCGGAGCCCACGCCACCCGGACCGCTCGAGGCGTGGTCACGCGCGTCACCATCGTCTTTAGCGTTTGCGGTCGCTTCGGCATCCTCGTTTTCGGCCCTGTCGTCGTCGTCGTCGTTGTGGATGTTGTCGTTCTCGAGGTCATCGCCCTGCTCGACGCCCAATTGACCCTGCACCTCGTCCCTCGCTTCCCTTTCCTCGGCTTTCGTCACCACCAGCCCAACACTCACCTCTACCTCCATCACCTCCTTGACCTCGACCACATCCCCATTCACATCCATCTCACGCCCGTCCAAAACGTACGCACATTCGTGTTCAAGTGCCGTCATCGCAGCTCGGAACACATCAAACGTCTGTCCGTGGAACGTTCAGCCCTGTGAGGATGGTGGCAAAAAGAAAAAAAAACGTTTGATGTGTCTCGTCAACGTTCTCGCTTGGCGACAAGATGGCGATATGTACTCACCCCTGTTTGCCGAGCGTACCTTGTGCGTGCAAAGGAGCAATAGTAGAGAAGGGCTCGGGGGGTGTACGTGTGTGCGAATAAGAGACGAGATCAGCAGACCGAAATGGATCGGCGTGCCGCTAGTGCTGGTGGGTGCGATAAAACGAAACCAGCGATGACATATGGCTCACACGCAGCCGACCCACTTGCATAATTCACACGAGGAAAAGAAAACGAATATCGATTCTATAGTCAAGTGCAACCGAGCCTACATGTACATGTGCAATAATACATAACATGGTTCGAGTCTTTGCGGAAGAAAAAAGATGGGAAAAACGGACAATACTTTCGTAACAATTTCATTGCATAATATCTCGTTGCCTACCCATTGACAAGAACGCGCCGCAAACGCCTAGGCAGGCGAAGGGTCCTTCTTCTCGTGCAAACGTGGTGGTGAAGCCACAGGCCGTGCGGTCGGTGACCCTGCGGCGGGGTTCATCACATCAGACAACTTGCCCCGTGACGGTGGCGACGGCGAGCGTCGATCGATTGCCATCCGGTCGTCCGTGGGTGATGGCGCCGTTGATGTAGGCGACAACGTCGCAATAGGCGGTAACGCGATAGGCGCCGACGCACTCGCATGCGAACCATGCCCGGCACCGATCGGACGCGGGTGTGGAGGAAGAGAGACCGAGATCGAAGGCGGGCTGGGGGGGTATGGATGACCAACATCAGGGTGCTGGCGGGACTCGGGAGAGTGCGAGGCAGGCTGCCTCCGGAATGGAATCGGCGAGGGTCGTGAGGAGGGGATCGGCGTGTGTCGGTCTGTCGGGGATGGTGGTCCACGTTTCGTTGGGTCCACGCGTGAACGCTTGTTGTCCAATTCATCTACGCCTGGACTCAAGGGGCGTTTGAGAGATGCTCCACCCGGAGGAGAAGGGCGACTACCAGACGTAGAAACAGACCCGCGATGCGAGATCCCTGGTCGTGGGGACGTCGCTGTATGCCTGCTCCCGTTTGACAACGTAGGGGAGTGCATTGGTGCAGTGTGAGACTGCGATAGGTGAACGAGTGCATCCGCGACACCCTCATCGTAGTCTTCATCCACAACACGCGAAGGCGGGCGCGGAGTGACAGTAGTCGGAGAAGGCTGCAGAGAACGACTGCCAGAACCGTTCGAACTAGACGTATCCTGCCCTTCCTTTGTGGAGAACGACCCAACCTTGAATGAACCCGACAAGTTTGCGGGCTGCTCCTCCTTAGGGCGGCGCTGGCGCCTCTTGCGCTCCTTCTTCGGAATGTCCCCCGGGATCGATCCCGACACGCTCTGCGTGTCCGAGTCTTTCTCCTTGTTCTGTTTCCTCCTTCGGTCCTTCCCGTCGGGAGCAGGGGTTGAATTAGGGGACTCGGACATGCGCATGCTGCTGGTGCTGCTCGAGTGAAGCGGAACACGTGGGACACCCTCTGGCGATGTGACCATTGCAATGGACGATCGGCGCTGGTCCACCGTTGCTTCCGTCTGCCTTGGGGTCTCACGCGCATCGAACCGCGCCGGGTCGTATCGCCAGTGCCCACCCTCGGGTGGTGCCGGAGGCCCAGGCGGGGGTGAACGGGGGTGAGGAGGACCGCTAGGGGGCTTCGACTCCCAAAACGCGCGGGGATGGTGGACGGTAGGGTGGGCAGACCGCGGGGATGTCTCCAGCGGACTCGCGACACGGTGGTGAGGGCCTGGGGAACGCGAGGGGTAGTATTGTTGCTGTTGTGAGTGGTGACCGGGGTACTCTGGTCGGCCCCGTTCCCAGTCACGTTGGTGCTCTGGTGGGGGTCCACGACGTTCCCATGGCATATCACGCTCACCCTGGCGCAAGGGCTCACGTGGATAAGGAGACCGGGGTGCATTGGGCGCGGCAGGGCCAACTGGTTGACGGCCGGAAGGGGGATACGCCTGGAAGCCAGGCCCAGGCGAGCGGGCACGCAGTGGGGGTGGAGGCGAGGCCGATGTAGAAGGTGCACGCATAGAACGATTAAAGTACTCCTGGTTATGGCCCGTAGTTGCATGAGCAGCAGACGCACGCAGTTCTTCAGTCGGGACTTGGGGTTGGGGAACGGGGTGGTGCAGCAACAGATTTTGGTGGCCAGCAGGACCACGTGTCGGGGCCTCACGGGGCCCAGAGAAGTCGCGATGGTGAGGTGGGCGGTCCACATCCATAGGGGCCAGAGGTGTGTGAGAGGGGATATGGCGCGACTCGTCGAGAACGACGGGTGGTGGAGGACCACCTCTGAATGGCCCAGGTGAAGATCGACCTCCAACCGGAGCAGGGGGTGGTGGTAAATGAACGTTTTCTCCGTTCGACGGCCCACGTGAATCCGATCTGAATAAGGGACGCGAAGTGCTAGATGTGGACGTTGACTGCAGGAGGAGAGGGGGGCCAGTGAGGCCAGGAGGAGGAACGACGGCGCTTGCATAAGCGGTTGGATGTACATCCTGAGGTCCAGGTGCCGCAGGCAGCTGCCCTCCTGTTGCTTGCGCGTTCTTCAACAATTGCAGACGTTGTGATATCACGTGGTTGCCAGGATCAAGTTCGCTGGCCCGTGCGTAAGCGTCGATGGCATCCGAGATCTGATTGTTGCAGCTCTCGTAGAGGCTGCCAAGATCGAACCAGACCTCGGAGATGTATGGATTGATCCTGATGGCGCGCGAATAGGCATCCAGAGCATCACGGAACTGATTGATCTGGAAGTAGAGTACACCGATAGAGCACCAGAACGTCGGGTTGCGTCCGTCGCGATAGACAGCCTGTTGATATGCTTCGTATGCCTTGTTGTACTTTTGGCCAGCCATGTAAGCACGACCGAGGAGATACCAACTTTGGGCGTCGGACGGGTCTATAAAGAACAATAAGGAGAAGCCATAGCGCGGAAATAACGACGTACCAGCTTCGAGACTCTTGGTGAGATATTGTATAGCGAGCTCCTGGTTCTGGAAGGATGACCCATCCTGGTGGTACAACCAACCAAGTTGTTGAAGGACTTTGGCATGTCCAGGATTGTCGGCGACGACCCGTTCATATGCGTCCTTGGCGCGGGTATGCTATATGGAGATCGGTATCCATCACATGATCTGGGAGTAAGAGTGCGGACTTACGTCTTTTTGTTGTTCGTAAACGTGGCCGATCTGGAACCATATGTCTGCGTGGGCAAGGGGGCTGGGAGGATTGCGGAGAATACGGTCAAAACAGGAAAGGGACTCCTCGTATTTGCCCTGTTGTTTATAGATTATGCCGAGGCGGAACAAAATTTCGTTTGCCTTGTCGAAATCTAGTTCTGCTTGAGTACATAAAAGTGCTAAAGCGAGTGTGTGTTAGCACCAACCTTTGTCCATCTTGAGGACGGAGGCAAACGCCTCCTCGGCATGGTCCAAGGAGCCATAGCGGTCGTAGAGGATGCCAATGCCATACCAGAGCTTAGGGTCCTCCTGCACAGCAACACATGTTACACGTTGACGTGTGGACAGCAGCAGTGTCAAACCTTGGGATTTGGTAACAAATAGAGGGCCTGTTGATAGGCGGAGTAAGCCTTTTGGAGATCATCCTGCATGAGGTAGCAGTGACCTAAGGCGGGGATGGGATAAGCGTGTTGGTGAGACAGTAGAGAAGGGGTGTTACCGAGTGCACTCCAAACTTCGCCGTTGTCTTCTTGGAGTTGAAGCACGCGCTGAAAGTACTCGATTGCCTAAAGAGGAAAGACAGTGACATCAGCAACAGAACACGTGAAGATCTCGATCTCGATCTCGAGAACTGGAGCGAAAAAAATGGAACAAGGCGATGCGGCGGCCACCGCAACGGACGTCCTCGGGTTTTAAAACGGGATTGGCAGAAACGCTTAGCTTACCTTTGGGTAGTTTTCCTTGATCCGTGCGATTCCCGCAACTTGGGTAAGCCCTGACAGGGATATCGGATTGTGCCGTAGGGCGTTTTCGTACGCTGTGATGGCGTGTTCCAAATCACCCATTTGCTCGGCAACACGACCTGAAAGCAGACACGAATTTAGGTCGCCACATCATGCCGGAGAAAATCAAGTTTGACGTACCAATGAGAAGCCATGTTTGCTCATTGGCGACAGCGAGTTTATGTATTACGCTAGTGGACGTGGGCGCCACGCCATTCGGTGGTGGTGCGTTGGGGACGACGACGGGGGAAACGATCTGATTGGCGGGGGGGGGGGGGTGGTTGGAGCCGTTAGAGAGGCCGCCGGGGGTCGAGGGGAGTGTGGCGGAGGTGCCGTTGAGATGAGGTGGGTGGACTGGGGCGGGATGAGGGGGATGGGTGATGAGGGCGTGGGGGTGCGGGTGGGGGGGCGCGTGCATGCGGGCGTGCAG
>JBBPJV010000497.1:0-20990 GCA_038088915.1 Sutorius aff. eximius
CCCATCCCCTTACCCCTCCACCTCGACGTATCGGTTGTCCTTGCAAGGCCAAAGCGAAGTTGACGGTGAGGAAATGGAAAGGGAAGAGGAAGGAGACCACGCCGACCTAGAAGACAGAGAGTTAGACTACCCCATTCCTACCGCTGTCCAAGCGGACGACCCTGACGGGTACATTTAATCCTCGAGGATCTCGGAACCTACTAAGGGGGTATTGTTACAACAGTTCATGGGACGCCCTGGTAACGTTTTTCTCTTCCTTATCCTTGTACTAGCCGCGTACCCCGTACGCCCGGACTATCCATTTCTCCACCCCTATCTTCGGACCACTTGATAGCGGTTAACTTCCTCCCATCCTAAGTGCCTCCGCTGACCCCTCCGGGCATGAGGCCTCGATACTATAAGACCTCCGTTCCATCCTTAGACCACGGAGTTCCATTACTTACTTCTCCCGTTCTCCTTTATCTCGCTTAGATCCGATCGGTCTACATCCGGGTTCGCCCCGTTTCACTTACATCCCCTTTCCAGGGTTTCCACCGATCGGATAGTACTACCGTTGCCTCGGGTCATCGTTCCCCTCCATTCCCCAGACTTCCCGACGGCTGGTAGTAGTAGTATTTAAGACCTCCGCCTAGTATTCCTGTACCCTAGTCTTAGCGTAACCAGAATACACGCTATCTCCCCTCACTCGACTGCTTAGTCTCGCTTAGAGCTAGCTACTCTCGACCTTGCCGTACCTGCGAGCTCTCTTCGACTCCTACTAGTGCATAAGCCTGTAGGACCTTTCGAACCTTCTAGCGGTATAAACGGTCACGCCTCGCTCCTCGTCGGACCGAGCGTAACAGTCTTCAGCCCACTGTTGAGTGGTCATTACTTCGTTCTCCATGTCTTGTTGCTACATCTTGAGCAACTCTTCTATCCTCGTCTTCGTCGTCTCCAACTACTTCAACCTCAACCCTAGACCTTAGTGGTTGTCAGTGATCATCAAGAGCTACGCCTGGTCCTACCAGGAACAGTCGTAACAATAGAACTAGTGTTTACTAGAAATGGTTACCTTCGCGTAAGTCATCACCATTCCTCCTCGTATTTACAGGTCTTCTCCTTCGTGGAGATCTCCTGTACCTCCTTGACCCTCTTCGCCAGCTCTCTCACCTGAGAGCTCCCCTATCACATCCCCGTCAAGACCCTCCACAGCTGCTGACGAACAACCCACATCAGAGACTGAAGAAGCCTGCCTTGCTCCTGTAACCAAGGCATTAGCTCGGTCCTTATCCCTCTCTGAATCCGCTTTGGTCAACACTGAGAGACCTACCACCCCACCTCTGTGGCAAGACCCCCCGGAACAACCCAAACCTTCCTCATCCTCTCTCACCCCATACCCCCTCACTCTCCCACGTCCCCCTCTTCCACCCATCAGCGCCAATCCCACTCACCCCTCTGGAACCATGTCTAACAAACCCGTCAAACTTCATATTTCTCCTCCATCAGTGTTTGATGGGGACTACACTAAGGCTGAAACCTGGCTGGACGAAGTAAGAGTCTACCTTGCCATCAACGCCGAGATCTACAACTCGGCTGCTAAACAAATCGGCTTCACACTGTTGTACATGAAGTCCAGGTCTGCCCTTATGTGGGCCCACACCTATAGAACAAAGGCCTTATCAGGCACTACCCTCAACCTCGGGACCTTTGACCAATTCATAAAGGAGTTCCAAGCTTCCTTCAAACATCATGACACCATAGCCAACGCCCTCTCTTGGCTAGCAACCATGAGGGTCAGAGCAAAAGGCGGTGACTACACCGCTGCCCTCCTCATGTATAATGCCGACTTCCAGGCAAAGGTCGCCATCGCAGGAGTAATGCAAGAATCGGTTCTAATTTCCTATTATCAAATGGGAATACCCTCAGTACTGATGGAGAAAGTCATGGGGTTAGAAACCGTGCCAACAACTATTTTAGATTGGCAGAAGAAGGTGCTATCCATCCAGACCCGATGGGATCAAGTCCAAGCCATCAAGAAGCGACAGATGGTTCATTTGCCGTACACTCCCCGTGCTCCCTCCATTACTCACAAAGATCCCAATGCCATGGAAGTCGATGCAGTCAAGATCAGAAAGCTTACTCCGGAGGAATTAGCTCGATGCTTCAAGGAAAACCTGTGCTTCCATTGCTGAAAACCCGGGCACACTACTGCCAACTGCAAAGTGGTGTTTCCTCCTCAATGAAGAACCAATCCACCGCCGTATGTTCCAATCCAGAAACCCAAGGTACAACAGGTGAAGGCCAAAGAAGATATCCCAAAGCTGATTGATATAGAGGATGAGGATGAGAGCAAAACTGTAGGGCGTGTACAAATTGATTCGGATTTTTAGAAGGGAGGCCTCAACCGATGCGAGTCACCTCCCATAAGAGTGTGCAAGTTGTATCTGCTAGCTCCAAATCGATTCAAATTCTGTTACAACTCGTCCAACCCGCACATTCACTAAAAGCTGTCGACACCTTCGTGCTCGTAGACTCTGGAGCAGACGTCAATTGTCTCGATATGATGTTTGCCCAAAAGAACAAGATCCCTGTGTCAAAACTCAAGCACCCACTAGTCATACACAACGTAGATGGATCTATCAACTGATCCAAACAAGTACTCTATTCTACGAACCTTTGCGTCAACATCGACGGAGTAGCAATGCTCCAGAAATTCCATATCATGAGTTGCAGATCTCACAACATCATCCTCAGGACCCCGTGGTTGAAGGACGCAAATCCACGCATCAACTGGGAAAAGAGAACCCTAGAGGTAGAAGAATCCAAGGACCAATCTGGGGAACTCCACCAGCTTTACAAGGCCGACTTGAAATGACACAAAGACCACTTCCGCAAACCCTCCGTACCCATCACACATGTAGTTCGGTTTATGGAAACCGACCAACACCTGTTTAATTACATCAACGAGTGGACTCCTAGGACGTGGCAGATTGACACCTGGCAACACGCCATCCATAGAGGATGGATTCCCTCCAAGGACGGGCAATACCTTCCTGCAACCTCCATCACTGCCACTACCACGTCCACTCAACTCGCCACCAATGCCAACAAGCTCAAGACTGCCACAGTACTTCCAGAGGTGTTCTCCGCATTCAAGGACATGTTTGTGAAAGAATCCTGTGACCACATTCCTCCATCCCGGCCATATGACCACGAAATTAACCTGAAACCTGAATTCAAGGCCAGGATAGCTACTCCATACAAGCTCGACACTACTCAGGAAAAAGCGCTCGATGAATTCCTAGATGAAAATTTGAAAGCAGGGAAGATCTGACCCTCCCAATCAGAGCAAGCATCACCCTTCTTCTTCGTCCAGAAGAAGGATGGGAAGTTAAGACCATGCCAGGACTACTGATACGTTAACCAACACACAGTCCGCGATGGATATCCTTTACCCCTCATTTCCTCCTTGATCGACAAACTCAAGGGGTCTTCCATCTATACCAAATTTGATGTCAGGTGGGGGTACAACAACGTCCGGATAAAAGATGGCCATCAGTGGAAAGCGGCCTTCAACACCCACAGGAGGCTCTTCGAGCCTATGGTAATGTTTTTTGGTCTTACCAATTCTCCAGCGACTTTTCAGTGGTTTATGAATGACTCGTTCACGGACATGATCGCGGAAGGATGGCTTATCATCTACATGGATGATTTACTGATCTTTTCAGCCGACGACAAAATCCATGAAGAAAGAACATGTCGAGTTCTCCAGCAAATGCAAGAACTCGACCTACACCTGAAACTTGAAAAATGCACCTTTGCCGCTCAAGAGATAGATTACCTCAGGCTAGTAATCCATGATGGACAATTGGCCATGGATCCAATCAAACTTGAGGGTATAAACAAATGGCCGGCACCCCAAACCCTCACCCAATTACGTTCATTCTTGAGTTTCACTAACTACTACAGGAGGTTCATTCCTGACTACTCCAATCTTGTTCACCCACTCCTTCTCCTCACCAAGAAAGATGCACGATGGGAGTGGACAGATGAATGTGAACAGGCGTTCCAGAAGCTCAAAACAGAGTTTCAGGCTGAACCAGTCCTAATCCTCCCCGACACCTCTCGACCCTTCGCCATTGCCTCTGATGTGTCTGCCTTTGTGTCTGGGGCAATTCTCCTCCAAACTGATGCCAATGGAGATTGGCATCCCATTTCTTACTATGCCAAGTTGTTCTCAGATGCTGAACAGAATTATGACGTCTATGATAGAGAACTCCTAGGCATTATTCACGCCCTGAAGGAGTGGCGTCATTACCTTCATGGCAGTCCCTTTCCCGTCCAGGTTTTCACTGATCACAAAAACCTGTTATATTTCAAGCAACCCCAACACTTGAATCGTCGTCAAGCACGTTGGCTTCTGGACATCGCTGACTTCAATCTAAAACTCATCCATGTCGAAGGAAAACTCCTCGTCGGTCCTGACGTGCTGTCCTGCCATCCTGACCTTTTCCCCTCAGGGACAGACAACGATGGAGTAGCACTACTACCACCATCTCTCTTTGTCAACCTTATCGATACTGCATTGGTTGACAAGATCTGCCACTCCTCTCTAACCAACGATGTCATCCTTCACCACCTGCAATGGATCAAAGACCTCCCGGCGGCACTTCGTCGCCACCTTACCAACTTCCAAATGATCAATGGAGTCCTCTCGTATCAGGGACGCACATATATTCCGCCTGAACATCGGCACGCTATCCTTGCACAATGCCACGATCACCCATCTGCAGGCCACCCTGGGTACTTGAAAACTCGACAACTGGTAGCATCAGAATGTTGGTGGCCTGGCCTGGCCTCCTATGTTCGAAACTTCATCGCTGGCTGTGCCCTATATCAGGCGGCCAAAGTCAACACACACCCTACTTGTCCACCCTTGACCCCTATTTGGTCCTCGGCCCAACGTCCCTTCCAACAACTCTCGTGTGACCTTGTTACGGGTCTTCCTCCCTCTGCCGGTTTTGATGTGCTGTTGGTCGTGGTCAACCATGGCCTTACAAAGGGGGTGATTTTATGTCCTACCACCTCCTCGGTGTCCGCCGAGGGAATAGTGGACCTTTTTTTCCACAAGGTTTACAAACACTTCGGACTTTACTCAAAAATCATCTCCGATCGAGGCCCTCAATTCGCATCCGCCTTCGCCAAAGCCCTAGGGAACCTACTAGGCTACGACCTCACCCTCTCCACTGTGTATCACCCTCAAACTGATGGAGAAACCAAGAGGGTGAATCAAGAAATCGAAACCTATCTCCGCCTTTATTGCAGCAGTTCTCCATCCACTTGGGCCGAATCTATCACCCATGCTGAGTTCACCCATAACCACAGACCTCACTCTGTCACCGGAAGATTGCCATTCTTCCTGATGATGGGATATGAACCCATTCCCCTCTCATCTATCCTTAAACCATCCTCGCAAACCCCAGCAGTAGACATCCATATCAAGGCTCTGCTCGCGGCATGTGACGAAGCCCTAGCAGCCCATGAACTTGCTCAACAAGTCATGACCAATAGGAACCACTCCAAGTTCCGCCCATTCCAAAAAGGGGACAAGGTCTGGCTGGAAGCCCAAAATCTAAAGCGCTCCATCACCTTCCCGAAGTTAGCCCCTAAACGAGAGGGACCCTTTACCATTACCCAGGTACTGTCCCCGATATTGTACAAACTCCGTCTTCCCAGTACCTGGAAGATTCATCCCATGTTCCATGCTTCTCTTCTCTCCCCCTATATAGAAATGGAAGTCCACAGACCCAATTTGACGTGGAAGCCCGCAGAACTCATTGATGGAGAAGAGGAATTTGAAATAGAGAAGATTCTCCGTCATCACAGAACCCTATCATCCCGCCAGTTCCTGATCCGATGGAAAGGGTATCTGCCGGAGGACGATTCCTGGATCCCAGAACGGAACTTGAAACATTCAAAAGCCGCTCTAAAAGAATATAAAGAACTCCACCCTTGATCCTTCCCCTATGTCTCAATCTCCCATTACTGCCCTCCACCTCCTAAATCGTCGACTACTACTCTCCAGAATGGCCATCACTTACCCAACTCCTCTCAATGCCACCGAAGCCACTATTGAGGCACTGGTATTGGAGGATCCTTCCGCTCTTAGTTCTCTCTTAGACACTGAATCGTCCGTCTCAGTATCCGGATGGGGAGATGAATCCTCACCCATGTCCTTTCATATCTCGTTGGCCGCACCGCAAGAGGAAGAAGGACCTGTACCTATGACCATCCTATCCACGCCCTCGGACCCAATCCGAGTCAGAGTTGACGCCGTTGACCTCCCAGACAGCGCCCATGCTACCAGGCCAGGAGTGCCCGATCAGGACTATGAACTGTCCATGTACCACTACCTATCATCCTTCCGTCTCGCCGTTCCCATCAAATCACACCTCGACATGGACTCTCCCCTTTATGCCCTCTACCGAGCCATGCTCCAATCAGAACACCTCGGAATCCTTACCCACATGGAGTCTGACAAAGCCCGATCCGAACTCCACTGTACTATCACCAACTCCATATACTCCGAGCTCCGTTCCACTTTGGCTCAACTCAGATTTCAGCTCTGATTTGGAGAGCTATTACATGATGTCAACAGATATGTTTGGAAACTAGCTAGAGAGGGGTCACTGGAACAGCGCATCGGATCCCCTGACCCTGTTCCTATTCCACCACCCACTCCTTTGGCCTCGTCCTCCCCCCTCAACTCCAAAGAAGCAGCGCTCATGGACAGAGTCGAGGCTTACTGGACCAGTAATGCCAGTCACACCCCCCTCCTTCGAAGCCACCCTCGCTACTCTGAGGCGTGTTTCCACTGTCACCAACTGGGACATAATCGAGTCGCATGCCCAGTCTATCAATGCCCTATCTGCCTCCGATTCGCCCCGGGTCACGCCCAGCGTAGGTGCTCACTTCGTCGTCGAGTTCATCCTCCCATGATTTCCACCTCCTTGGCCTCGGCCTCTTCTGGATCCACTCAGTCCAATGGACCTACCCGGTCCACCCGTGTCTCCCCCAGGACCACTACCAGATGCATCACCACTGGTCCTGGACCTCAATGTCGCCAGGACATCTATTTCCGTGAACCCTCACCGGTTCCCCACTACGATCCCGACATCAACTACTCCCTCGACTACAACACTGAGAGAAACATGACAGGCTCCCCCGGGTTCGATAATTAGGAAGGGTCTCTCTTTCTCTTGTCAGTGCCTCAAGAGTACAAAGGGGGTACTGTTACGATTTCTTCTTTCCTTCTTCTTTCCTTGTATATCACTAGCCTCTCTTCCCCTTCCCACGCCGCCACTTGCCTGCCCACTATCCACTACTTCACTTGCTGGCGGCATATCCACCAATTACTTAGTTGTTGTCTCTTTCTTCGCTCAAGTCTCTTGGTTACTTAATGACTACCCAGCAGGGTAACTCTTTCCCAGGGCCTATTACTATATAAACCCATAACCACTGTAGATATTTCCTCACGCTAGTTCTCTCCTGTACTTTCATCATCTACAATCACAACTTGATCTCTACTCAGGCTCTGCCTAGTGAGATTCCTTGAGACTAGCTCCCTTCGACCTCCACCTTCCTTCTACAAAGGGGGTAGTTCTTTGGGCATTGCGTCCCATCCTTGTTAGGATTTTGTCCACACTTCGTCAGTGTTCTTACACCTCCTCGTCCTCCGTCCTTGACAGTCCCTGACCCACTGTTGAGTGGTCTTACCCTGGTATTACGTGTCTTGTTGCTACACCTTGAGCAACTCCTCGCCACTCATCATCATCCCCTTCGCCCCCTTTGCTCATACCCTAAGCCCTAGTGGTTGTAGGTGTTCCCCAGGAGCTACGCCTGGTCCTACCCAGAGCAGTCGTAATATGAGACTCACTCACAACTAAGTCCATTGTTGCTTGTGGGACTAGCCCAAAGTGTAGTTCAACTACAAAAAGTGTAAGTGAAATGATGGTCAAAAATTACCACCTATAACAGGTAATGACAGAACCACTTCATTTCTTGACATCATACCCTTCTACAACACTCCATAACATTTTATGTGATGCCATTGCATTCTACACAAGTAGTACAACCCTATACCAACCCTTTCCTATACAGGAATAGTAGGAGTACAAATACCTCGCACAGACCAGGTAGTGTAGTATATAAACAAGCATATGTAGTAGGTAGCTCCTCAGAATTAGTATTCTTCTTTCCACTTTCAATCTTGGGCAAAGCTCAACTGTAAGCACATCTGAAACTCTGACACATCCAATCAGTGTCATACAATAGCATTTCAGACATGCTTTTCTACCCTGCAGCACATCTTCAGTGTATCAAACCTCTCCGAGAGAAAGTGGAAGTGGTCGTTGAGAGGGAGGGATGGTCCAATGTGCTCGGAATGGTGCAGAGAGTGATCAGCTTCCTCAAAGGGTGCTAACGTCTCGAAGGCATTGACAGCAGACTGGTCATCTTCGTCTCATATATCGCTCGATGCTGATCACAATTCACCAATGGTGGATCTCATGTGCAAAGCGTCGAAAGACTTCACGTTCCCTGATGGTACATTTGTACCAAAAGGCACGATGATGGTCGCTGCTGCCCGATCGATGTATTATGCCATGAAAATGCCCATACTTTCGAGCCGCTCAGATTTCCTCGCTTGTGGGAAGAGGACGGTGAAAGTGTGGGGCATCAATTTGTCTCGACGACCGAGTGTTTGTCGTTTGGACTTGGTCGATGCGCATGGTACGGTTCTTCCGTGCATTTCCAACGATCATTAAGGAACTGTTGACAATGTGTTTGCTGGGAGCAACACGAAAGCTATGTTAGTCCATGTCGTGGTGACATGTGACATCAAGTTGGAAGATAACACAACATATCCATGACTGTTGCATATTGGGACTGCAAAAATGCCTGAGCCGAGCGCCAAGATCATGTTCGGAAGAAGGGTGGACTGAACGACTCCCTTGTTGGGATGGACTCTCCAGGCACGCTGATTGTCGGGTATCCACACTACGGGTTCAATTATGGATAATTGCATTCACTTCTTTCATGTAAGTCACAGCTTGCACCAAAGCGTGGGTGAACCACGTTGACAGGCATTGCCTTGTGATCATATCGACTCCATCAGTGATCACCGAGCATGGGCGGCTTGTCAGGTTCGTGCTAATAGCGTAATGTGATGTGAAGTCAAAGGACCATATGATGGATAGTTGCATAGTACATAGGTTGAATTATGTCACCTGGATCAATGAGTCTCATCGTGTGCACCTGAGCGGATACACAGCATCCACTTGGGTAATCTGATCGCCACGGTGGCATCGCTTGATTCTTCCTCGTACTATCAGCTGTGAGCCTAACAACGCAAGCTAGGGTGAACCAAGCATACCATCAAATTAACTCTTCCAGCAGATGGTTGAGATGGATTATCCCCTTGTTGCGGTGCCTAAAAGGACGTGAAGTGCCACGACACACTCCACAGTGAAGACCATACTGGCTTTGTTGCCGTCAGACTGCCCTGATGTTGTCCACCACTGGAATCGTTTCCCTTTGGATGCCTTTGAACAGCAGCTTTATGACGTGATTTACGCTAAAACGTGTGATCAATCCTCGCATACATGCGAATCCAAGGCACAACAAACCTCTTGTTTTATGACAGGCTTTGCGACCGCTCGCTGGGATGGCATGTCAGACACATCGCGTCGTTCACCTAGAAATTTCTCACTCGTTGGCGTTGACCAGCAGCCATTCTCGAAGGTCTTTTACTCGGAGTACCTATTCCCCCTGGGGGCCGTGGAAGGGATCCACTATGCGAATTTCCAGAAGGACGATCAGATTTACGCGAAGTGGGATTCGCACGACTCTTCCCATATAGCCACCTTTGAAGTATCGAACGGCCCGGGCGCGACTCGACATCGGCCCCTAGTACGGATGTTGCTGGCAGGCTGCCTAACATTCGTGATATCACATTTCCCGAGGAATGGTCAGAGGATTCCGAAGCTGGAGCCTCCAGCAGAGTCAATGCAAATCTCGAAAAAGAATTATATCATCACCAACTTCGTCGTAGTCGAACTCGGCAGGTTGTGTGCTCGCCGGAACCTCGTGCTATGCCATCGTGAGAACTCACTTTGCGAGTGAATCAAACGAATTGATACCTCGAGGATGTTACTATCATTTTTGCCATGGCCTACGGGATTAGAGGGAGGTGGTTCGCCATCATAACCATCCGAAGTCGCGGGCTGATCTTCCTGCTTTCCCTCCTCACGAACAGATACCTACACGCAGCGCATCAATGGGTGTGTGGCTGGTTTGGTAACATGCCAGAGCTAGGTACGCGCGAATACTTACGTCGAAAGGACCATAGTGGTCGGGAAGAATGCCGTGGAGATGTTGAATGACAACCTTCTGGTCATAATATCCGGCTACAATATAGCTGCTGTCTGGTGAGACAGCAATCGACTGTAGCCT
Organism: Sutorius aff. eximius; assembly: GCA_038088915.1. NCBI lineage: Eukaryota > Fungi > Basidiomycota > Agaricomycetes > Boletales > Boletaceae > Sutorius > Sutorius aff. eximius. The sequence continues at coordinate 10,492 of JBBPJV010000497.1, forward strand.
TGTACCACCCTCGATGATCGAGCCAATGCGACTGAGTGTTGACATGTCAAGGAACAGGATCGATTCCCGTAGAGAGACTGCAATAAATTTGTTGTTGGCAGCTAGGGCAATAGAGCGGACGACATTGCTACCCTCGACGGTGATTGACGATTCCATTAGTTGTGACCCGGTAGATGCATCAAAAGACTTGATCTTGTTGTCGTCGGATGTGGCAAATATCCAGTTGCCGTCACTCGACCAAGCGAGTGGAGTGGCTGGTGCCCGTTCGGGTCCAGGCATGACAGTATCGATGGTGATGAGCCCGTCGCCATTGATGCTCTGGAAAATACGGACCGAATGACCCAAGCAGGCAGTGACGAGGTGCTCTCCATTCGGGGAGAATTTGACCCCGGCAATCTGAGTGTTGTGCCCGAGTGGGCCAATGAGCCTCCGACCGCTTGTTATGTCCCAGACGCATAGCTCCCCTCGCTCGCTCCCGGTGGCAAACTTGGTCGAATCTGGGGAGGCATCGACGGCAGATACATAACTTGTGACCTCCACTTCGATGACTTTCTCGCGCAACTCGTCGTCCCACACACTTGCCCCTCTGTGAGTCCCCAACACTATCCGCTGTTGATTCCCTGACACTGAAATGGCCACCACATATGTGCCAAGTTGCAGCCTTCGGACCTCTTGACCATCTTCAAAGCGCCATCGTCCAACGCCATCATCAGTCGCGACCAAAAGATGCTTTCCGTCAGGCTGGAATGCGACTGCCCACGCTGAAAGGCCATGGCCAATGTCAAACACCGCTGTTCGATCTTGCTGAATTGTCAGGATTGTTCCATGACTCATTGAAGTAGCTACGCACCAGCGTTCGTCGAAGCCATGTCTGCCAACAATGATATACAATCACCAGTGTTGAGACACCAGGTTTTCAGTTCGTTCGTGTTGCACAACTTGATGTATAATTAGGTTTTCTAATCGTTTCATGCTGTGTCTTGGGCGCCTATTGTTACTCGGTTCCAGGTTATGCGACAACTATCCGCGGCCAAGCAATCAGAGTCGAATCTTTCCTGGTTCAATAATTGTGACGGGTTGGACTTGCTCGTCGCATTCTGGCCGCAGCGCTCGGTGCATCAGGTGCCCACGACCCTTCTTTGCTAACCAACCGGCGGCTGCCCTATACAATGCATTTCACGTTCTTAAGAAGAGCGTCTCAACCAAGACTCCGGAAGAAGACACTTCCTTGCACCCGCTTATAGCGTGCGGCATTCACGGTGTATGACTTTTCGCCCTACTTATCCGTCACTCCGGGCTCGCGCTGTCCTATTCCACATCGAGCCTCGTCCATGTCAGCTACGCACTTGGGGAGCCATCACCAAGACGCTCTTCAGCATTCTCGAGCATCACCTGTTCAGTTTGTAGTGGTATTCTAACTAAGCGCTGTGAACATAGCTGCAATACTGATACCCTGAGGGAACGCATTGACCTATCATCGAGCCCGGCGCAAGGGCGGCAAAATGTGTCTATGTCAACAAGCCATTGTTGACGAAGCACCCTGGGGAGCAGGAATGTTATTAACCTTTTCAGGAAGGTTGGCGCCGCGGGAATTTTACTCAGATGTGCATTCATCCTCGGTCACTGCGCAGTACCTCGACAGCACCCCGGAATTCAAAATGAAATATTGGCCATTCCCCACAAAGTACCATAGAATGTATTCCAAGACAACCGAAAGTGAAATCTGAATCTTTGTGGTCTCCAAACTCTTGAATTTGGTCCTTGGTCACTCGGAAATGAAGGCCGAGACTTCCTGCGAATCAAATGGTACTCTCTCCGCCAAATTCCGGTGATGTGTAGAAGTGTTATGAGACGACCGAGGATGCGTACGCAATTGAGTAAAATTCCTGCGGCGCCAACCTTCCTGAAGAGGTCAATAAATATCGCACAAATGGATGAACATTGAGAAAGCTGTATTGCAGCTGGATCTACTTCGATCCTGTCTGAATTCGAGGGCTAGACAGATACTATAGTTTGGCACAGGCAAGTGCCTTTACGGCGGGCGGAAGATATCCCGGAAGACCAGCTCCTTGCTTTACATCGAAGGAGGCGCCTAGCCTGTTCTGCAGCGAGATGATTGTGTGAATATGTGGATAGAGGTCGACAAACCAAAGCATGGGAACTAACTTTCTAGCATACATATTCGGGTGGTTGTACCGAACAAGGTGGAGAGTTTCTCGATGTATTTCCCGGGGTTATATCAAAATGATGGTGGCGGAGGGTGGCGTTGAGAAGGATCATTGATTCATAGCACAGAAAGGTGAAACATATAAGAAAGTAAAAAAAGAGGATTTCGATCAGTCCGCGCACGGATCTCGGCCCGTTCTTGAGGGCCGGGAGGCACGGTCACCTTTGTCGTTGATTGACGTGGCTGCATTGGCAGATGACCTGAAGCCCATAACGTTCGTCAATACACGACAGCAGTCCAATGGTGCATGCTATGCAACCCGAGTGGCGAAGACGGATGTCTGAAGGCATGTCACGGACCAGGCATTCATAACCTCGCCGTGACGACGTTTGCGAAGGCATTAAGGAGAGGGAGCCGTATGGTAAGAAGAAACGAAGGCGTTCGCCCGAGAGGAAGGAAGAAGGTTGGATGTGGAGCTTATTGATCAAGATCGTGAACGAGACCGCATGATCAGCAGAACCGCCGTATCACTCGGAGGGGAGCAGCGGCCGTTGTACAGCTTAAATGATTCCCGTGCTAAATCAATACATGATGCGACCGATTCGGAACCAGAAGCCTGGGCCACTCGGACTCCGGAATGAGTGAATTGATTTCCAGAAGTAAACGCATGCGAATACCCAACGTGGTTCCTTTCATGGCAACAGCTCAATACTTGGCGGACTGTGAACGTTAATGGCAGGATGTCAAGGTAGTGGGGCGGGAACCGAGGGCGAGGAACCCACGTAACGTTCAGATTTGCAGTGCGGCATCAAAATGTACGTGTCCTCGGAGAGAAGGATAAAACACTGCCATATGCAACGTGCACTGAGCAGAAAACAAAACTTTGCCAAGTCGGAGTTGAATGTTGTGAATGTCAAGCAAAGTCAGCAACTAATGAGAATGAGGACCAACATACGCTCAGTGCAGGATACCACAAAGTTCGGCTCCACGTTGATACACCACGATGATACATCACTTGTTCTATGTGTGCCTCAATCTGATACCTGAATGCGATTTCAGTGATGGTTACTATGGGGCAGTGCCCGCAGCGTAAACGTGATAGCCTGTGACGTGTCACGTGGAGGCACCAGCGGCTCCCATGCGAATCCGAAGTCCCGACTTGTTCAGATTCCAATCGGTCTATCGCTCAAATCATAGTTGCATGTGTAAAAGCTCACCTAACGCCGGCGCAGGAATGCAACCGATAATCGGTACACAGCTTGATACTGCACGGTAAATGCCAGGTGGGGGCCGGCTTTTAATATTCCCTACGTACAATTATGATGCGTTGACAAACAACGGTGATGGGTCTCACTGATGCAGCACTGGTCGACAAGGAAAGCCCCCCTGAATTCGCACTGTGAGTGGTGTACCATTTACAACATTGCCATTCATGATACAAAAATCTTGGTGCATAGGCTTATGGCGGGTGGCACAATGTGGCAAAATCTCGCGCCCTTTGCAAAATTTCCGGAGCACCGCACGGGCTATGTATTTATTCAAGGCAAAAGCTGTAAGCTGCGTAACTAACCCCTCACAATGTGGCCACCGCTGCCAGACATCCCAGCAAACACCTCAGGCATCACTTGTGGTTTTGCAGGCATCGTTGCCGTCATCTTGATCGTTGTACATTCGTCTCGGCGTTCGAAGGTGAGCATATTTGATGGAAGGGTTTACTCTCCGAGCTCTCAATGCTGACATGCTTCTACAGCTCGATGATATACCTACTGTTGGATCTAGTACCTGGCTCGGCTCATGGTGGGCCGGCTTGATGTATCTGACCAATGCAGCAGATGTTTTACAAGAAGGGTACGAGAAGGTAGGTCGGATGCCTTGCGCATCTGACCTGCGCTCATCTACTATTTTAGCACAAGTCAGCAGCATTCAAGGTTGCGGAACTCTACCGCTGGACGGTCATTTTCAGCGGCCGCGAGCATCTAGAAGAAATTCGGAGAGCACCAGACGAGGCGCTCTCCTTAGCAGCAGCAAAAGATGATGCGAGTGATCATTTACTTCTAGTGAGATTAACTTTGCACTAAGTATCGTCAACAGATACTTCAGGGTGATTACACAATGGGGCCTCAAATCGAAGATAACCCCTATCATATTCCAATTCTAAACTCGCGGCTGACTCGAAATATGGGAGCCTTGTGTCCGGAAATCAGAGATGAAATCATTGCGTCCTTTGACAACGTGCTGGATCTCAAGGGAAATGGTGAGCATCACACCTCTCTTGTGCACACCATTCCTCAAGAACGCCTAGAATGGAAGAGTGTATCGGCGCTTAGCAGCGTGCAAAAAATAGTCTGCAGAACGACCAATAGACTATTTGTCGGACTCCCGTTGTGTGAGCCTTCCGATAATTTGTTCTCCCTTCGAGCCTTACTCGATTAATTCAGGCCGCGACCCTGACTGGATTGATCTCAATACTCGGTATACCCTCGATGTCGTCAAAGGGGCGGCTATCATCGGGCTGTTTCCCGGTTCACTGAAATCGTAGGCTGTTATAGCTGCATATTCGATGTCTAGTATTCACTTTGGCGATAGTGTGGCTGCCAGATTCCTTACGAACGTTAATCAAAGCCGCCGACGGGGAAGGGAGCTCCTTCGTCCAATAATCGAGGAACGAAAAAAATGCCTGGACGAGTACGGAGATGAGTGGGCGGATAAACCTGTTTGTCAACTTCGTCCGTGGACAAGACCAGAACTCACTATTTTTTTTGATAGAACGACTTTTTGTTATGGTTGATGGAAGAGGCGGAAGGTCCGGAATCGACGGTAGAGTACTTGGCAACACGTCTACTGGCCCTCAATTTCGCAGCAATACACGTAGGTTTCGACACCACTTCCTTTCACGACCATCATATTCAAATCTTTCTATTTTGTGATTAGACAACTTCCAATGTACGTTTCAAGTGTCTTGTTGCTTCACCTATCAGCCTGATTCACCGCGTATTACAGACATTCGCTCATGCGCTGTTTTACCTTGCGGCGAACCCTCAATATGTCAGGCCTCTTCGGGAGGAAGTCGAAGAGGTCGTTGCAAAGGAAGGATGGTCGAAGGCTGCGCTAGGGAGGATGTGGAAGGTAGACAGCTTCCTCAAAGAGTGCATGCGTCTTGAAGGAATTGGCAGCGGTACGTTTATCTGCGCCATTTGACGCATCGTCGCGACCCTGATTATTCAACCAATCAGTGAGCCTAGTGCGCAAGGCACTGAAAGACTTCACCTTCTCGGATGGTACGTTTATACCAAAGGGAACAGCGATCGTCGCAGCCGCTCGATCCATTCACCGCGATGAAGCGTTCTACGAAAACGCCGGCGCCTTCGAACCCTTCCGATTTGCTGAGTTGCGTGAAGGAGATGGCGAGGGGGCGAGGCATCAATTTGCCTCGACGACAACCGAGTATTTACCATTTGGCTATGGTCGGCGCGCGTGGTAAGTGCTTCATTTCTCGCTATTTTCGATTTTCTCAAGGGAACATACCCGTGCTAGCCCGGGACGTTTCTTTGCTGCACAGGAGTTGAAATCCATGTTGGTCCACGTCGTAATGACGTATGATGTTAAGCTAGTGGACGACGCAACACGTCCGAAATCACTGCTTTTTTCGACGGCGGTGGTGCCTGATCCAAGCGCAAAGGTGATGTTCAGAAGGAGGGTCGACTAAACGAATCCGTTGCACATGTACCGTATACCACAGTTTATTTATTATTATTTCTACCGATAGATCCTACTATCCTTCACAGAAGACTGGTTGTCAACATGTCCAGTAATAGTGACCGAACTCGCCTAGTTAGACACGGCTTATCTGTAACTTGAAGACACCAACGATGAGACGTCTCCTCTTGTGGCTCCTAATGCTTCTACAGGCGTCATGAAATTGGCTGGATCAATGTGCTGTATGAACGTATCCTCCACACGGGGAACGTGGCCGAATGGGTAGAGTGGCTTCTTCCTTGCTTGTAAGTTAATATGCTACATAAAGAGGCGAAATAAATGCCGCGCGTGCCATTAGATAAATCCCTACAGCTGAGGATTGAGATGGATCGCCCATCCGCTGCACCTAACGAGACACGAGCAGTCGTGAACAGGCCCATCATCACCAGAAGAAGATGCCGGGTCCGCAGGGCAGACCTGAAGCACTTGATGACTTTGAACATATGATGGTGGTGTTTTCCACCCACTCTCCCTTCCTCACCTCTTGTATTTCGAGTGAATCGGGATAGCTTATGAAATCACTCGTGCTCGGCCCGTTCCTTTCAGCCCACAAGTTCAAAAGCGTGGTGAATTGAGACCCGGATCCGAGTGCTGACAAGGGAAGCGTTCGAGTCGATCGTGTTTGATCGGAGTCATCGCGATTGATCTTGAGCTCACATTGAGGCGGATGTCTTGGGGTGGGCTGGGCCTGGTCTAGGATCTTGGCCAGAGGGCTCGACCGCGGGTATTATATCGCCACGCATCCGTGTGTCGGGTTCGCATCATGCAACGATACATCCCCGAGCTCGAACACTTGGCAGATGCGCGCAGAAGCTCTGTCTGCCAATACGATAGGATCTAAGATAGGATCGATGGGGACAGGGACCCGGATGGGGATTTCCTAAGTCCGCACCAAGCTCGTCAGGCAACGAGGTGTGAACGCAATCCAGGGCGTTTTGACCTGAGCTTGAGCCGTGAGCAGTTCATGAACCTCAACATGATTTTATTCACCGTGTCATCATGGTTGGCTATAGGGCCTAAATGGGATCAGTTGAGCCCCGATTTCATGTGGGTGATCTCCACTCCGAAGGAAGATAATATATACACATATAACTGTACCGTCGATCTCGAAGCGTGCACCTTTCGGTGCGACATCGTACACCATAAAGGAAAATTATTAGCCACGTCGGATGAAAGGAAAACAGAAACGGGTAAATTAATCACCGGGCCAAACTACGAGCGATTCCAATTTACGTTTGACCCTTGAAAAACAAGGGGAAGGGGAATATGACAACCATTCCTACATGTTCGCGCGCGAGGTCTTCAAGCTACTGAAGTCTCCCGTTCCACTGATCATTTGATCAACTCGATCAGTACACCTAATCATGCGTGCCCGAGCGAATACACAACATCCATTTGGGTAACCTGATCGCTATGGTTGCATCACTTGATTCTTCCTCATACTTACCCACCATAAGTACAATGACTTGAGTCAAAGGAAGTCATGCATACCGTCACATGGACCCTTGCTGCCTCCGGTTGAGATGGATCAGTATTCTTTTGCTGCGTATAATAAAACGTGGGCTGGTTGTGACAGGTTCAGCCATTACCAAAGAAGACATACTGGCTCTGCAGCGTCTGGAATCGCTGCGCGTTGTTCGGAACGGGGAACATCCACCTTCGGACGAGTGTGACCAGCCTTACGACGCGAATTATGCTAAAAGCGTGATGAGTCCCTGCATACGGGTTGGAGTAACGGCGAACCTCCTGTTTCACGACGGGTTTTGCGACTGCCCGCTAAGATGACATGTTAGACGCCACACATCCTTTCATTTGGAGGACCGCTCACTCGTTGGCGCTGACCAGGGACCATGGTCGAAAGGCGTCCACTTGTGAGATCCCTTCTTGTTCGTGAGTTACTACTGTCGTCGGGTTGACGCGACTTTGCGAAACGGCGATCAGATTGGGGTAAAGTGGGATCCTTGTGACCCTTCCCAGGTAACCACTTTTTAAATATTGAACGACCCTGACGTGCTTGCCAGCATCAAATGTGCTCTACAAATGACTGTTGAATCGACTCACTGGCAGACGCCCAGGCGAGCGAGATACAGCTCTAGGATGCACTCCTTGATCCTCCTGGGAATGGTCGGGTAGTGGCTTCAGCAGTATCAACGCGAAGCTCAGAGAAGAATGATATAATCGCGGACCTCGTCGAAGTTGAATTGGGGAGCTTGCGTGCGCGTCGGTACTTCGTGCTACATTGTTATGGCTGAACGCTCACTTTAAACGGAAACGAACGAACTGGTACCTCGAGCAAATCATCACCGTCATTGCTGTGTTCTCCGGACTTGTCCTTCTATTGTATATATATATATATAATATAGTCAGCGCAATCCTTTAAGTGAATAGGAATGACAAACTCATACACGACCTGAGTTGGGTAGCCTGCCATCATGGTCATCTGAAGTCGGGACTTGCTCGTCCCGTTGTCCCTCCTCTCTGGTAGATACCTATGTGATGTATTAACGAATGAGACAGGATTCCAACGTGCCATACTTACACGGAAAGGGCCATATTGGTCCGGGAGAATGCCATGGAGTTGATGGATGATGATCTTCCCGTCACGTCGTCCAATTGCAATGCAGCTGCTGTCTGGGGAGACAGCAATTGACTGTAATAGTGCATCGCCTTTGGATTCAACGATGGATCCGATGCAAGCCAACGTCGACGCGTCGAGGAACAATAATGAATTCAGCGTAAAGGTAGCAATGAACTTCTGGTTGGCGGCGAGAACAATAGAGCGAATTTCATCGTCATTCGAATTCAAATTTGCATGGAGAATCGGTGATTCGGCCACTTGGGATCCAGAGGGGACGTCGAAAAACCTGACTCTGTTACTGCGGGATGCGACGAAAATTCCGCGACTGTTGCTTGACCATGCAAACGGAGTGACAGCGACCCACTCGGGTATGTCAGCCTCGATGGTGAGAAGCTCGTCCCCATCGTGACTGTTGAAAATGCGGATTAGGCCGCCATAGCTGGCAGTACAGATGTAGTCGCCATTCGGAGAGAACTTGATTCCAGGGATATATTTATCATGTTTGAGCGGGCCAACGAGCCTCTTGCCGTGCTCGATGCTCCAAATATTCGCTTCTTCTGAGCCAGCCGGTTCAGACTTGCCGGTCGTGGCAAACCTGGTTGAATCTTCAGAGACATCGACTGCCCACACCCTTCCTGTGCCCTCCGCAACGATGACTTTTTCACGTAGCTCTTCATCCCACACAATGGCTCCCTCAGATTCAGAATCCCCGTTCGTGACTATCCACCGATGGTCCCTAGGCGCGCAGACGCCGTACGCTGCCCATTCCGTTGGCCTAAATTCAATCTCCAGACTGTCCGCAATTCGCCACCGTCGGATTCCATCATCACTCCCGCTTAAAAGATGTTTTCCGTCTGGCTGGAATGAAAGTGCCCATGTCCAATCACGATAGCGACCGGTGTCGAGTACTGTCGCCAGTTGATTTTACTACGTCATCAGTACATGCAACCCAATCACTCTCCAACGTGACCACGCACCTGTGCCCGTCGACGCCATTTTTCCTAATGATACGCGGCCAAAGTCGTCGCAATGTCAAGGAAAAGATACTTCGGTCTAGTCCTTCGCAAAGTTGCTGGATAAACATGCTTCTTTATTCTCATTAAGGTTTTTCCACCGGTGCCTCGTGCCTTTGGCGCCTATTCTTACTCGGATCCCGGGTTGGCTCCAGGCAGCTTTCCCCAGTACTTGTCCTATCTGCCTATGGGATCTGGCTCACGATGAGTGTGCAACACCCGGGCCCGTCACAGCTCCATATCACCGAAAGAGGAGAATCCCCTGGCGCAGCCGTTCCATAACATGGGATACAAAGGTATGTCTGTATATCCTTGGATGATCCATTTCGACGCCCGTCTGTCAACTTACAAAAACTTGTAGCCGGGTTGGGTCGGCTCGACTCAGCTGATGTTTACCGACAGATGTTACAAATTTGTCGACGGTGCAAACCTCTACCAAGGACTTGATTTTCTCGAGAAATGCCACATCAACGCGACGCCCAAGAGGGTGCCTCGCGTGACTTGAAGTTGCGTGTCGATCTCGTCAGTGTTCACTCGATGATGTTATTTTATTAACTCGTTGTCCCAGCCTCTTGCTGTGTATCATATTTGCAGCAATCACTCTTACCGGAGAAACCTCCATCTCAGATATTGGATATTCTGTTGTAGAAACCAAGCGGAACGCAATTACGAGGTCAACCTTTTCCCCAACATGCATGGGTGCGGGTAAGGATGACAGATGGTTCAAGTTTAGGGGTTGTGCAGTCGTTGTCTGGGATGCCGCGATACCGGGCCAGTTCAGTTTTGTGACATGGCATCTGTTGACGCTCACGGCTATCCATTTTCGGACAGAATATTTCCTCTATCTTGCACGATCGCTTTCTTCCATCCTGATACCTTTTCCGAGCCATTGTTATGAATCATTTGCCTTTACACGTGACGGTTGACACTTCTTAAAAACTTCTCGCCCGCTCTCCCTTCCTCAGTTCGTATTGCGAGACTGAGG
>JBBPJV010000498.1:0-20978 GCA_038088915.1 Sutorius aff. eximius
TGGGGGTTGCCATTCTTGTCTTTGACGATGATGGTTAAAGCCACCTTTTCGCAAATACGGCCAATGGCTTGGTCAGATCCATCGGCATTGAGAACTTGGAATTCTCAACCAAGCGAGACTCATTCCAGTTTGTTATCATCGACGTATGCTGAGTTGATGAAAGTGTGCATTGCCCCTGAGTCGAGTAAGGCTGGGGTGGTGCCTATCTTGGTCCAGCACCTGTTGCCTTCATGGATGGCAAATCCATATACTATAGTGTTGAGAGAGAACTCAACAGGTCCTTGGGATCTGGCATAGCCAGTTGGTGCAAGGTTTTCATAAATATTGTAGATATGAAATATGTCCGATTCATCTTAGGTAATGCTATGTAATTTTTTCTTTTTTATGGTGGGAGAATTAAGTGTTGCTTTATTGTTGGCAACTGTGCCCTTTCGGGACGCTCCCTCAACAGTACAGGAAGTAACATATGTTGTAGGTAATACAGTGGTATTACTACTGTTTGATTCGCACAAATGATTGTTCTTAGAATCATGAATGGGTAGACAAGAGAAACGATTAGCAAAAGAAAAATGAAGAGGAACTATGTAGTCCAATCTAGAATCACCTCGCATGAATCTAGATCTAGCTAATTTAAAGAAACCTTACTTTCAGATTCCTTTTTTGCTTCTTGGGTGATGCACGCCCTCCAATATGCTTCCACATCTTTATTGTCCCAGGAAGATTGGGAACCCGAGTGGCCATGACTGGGCCATGCAGTTTGTGTGGAGATTACTAGGGCAGAGGAGGTCGGGGGAGTAGGGAGAGGTTGTGACAAATATTGAGGATGGGACAGACCAGGTTCGTCGAATTGGGAGTATTGTGGATTGTAGATCTCATGATTTTGGAATTGTCATGGTGGTGGACGGGGTCTCTGAGGTTCTTTGCATTCCTGTGCTATATGTCCAGTTTTTTGGCAGTTATAACAAGTAATATCTGTTCATGCAGGTTTTGCTTGTTGGGCCCCTATTGTTGAAATTATAGTGTTCTTTCTTTATTAATGCTATAGTTATTTCTTTTATGATATAGTGATTTTATTTTTCGCTTTATCATGTCTAGGCTCCTCACATGACAGATCTAGTCCATTCTATGGCTAGAACAGTCTAGGACTGGCATTGATCCGTCCTGAGCTATTCATGATATCTTCCCCTTATCATTTCAATTGTTGTTTAGGGTATGATATCATTCACTGCTGTACCAATAGTGTTTCTACTTCATATCTTCATTGTTATCGACCAATTGCTATCCTTTCTAACATAGAATCACCGCTTTACATCTCCGTTCCAAAGCATCACAGAGATGTATAAAGATTCGGGTCCTTATGACCCATTGATCTCTAAGCTTTTCTCCACATCTTTCAGAGTGAAGCTCTAAGTCTTTTCAAGTACTTCGACTGTAACTGGTGAGTATCTCCCACCAGTAACTCATTCCCTATTGCTGTTGCCTGCGCACCCAAGCGAAACACATTTGTTTCGTTAGCCTGAACCTTTGGCTTCTGCATTTCTACCCCCTCCTTAGATACGACCATTCCTAAATAATCCACTTTATCCTTGTGGAAAAAGCATTTTGATGGTTTGAGGTACAGGTCGTTATTGCGTAGTCATTGAAGACCTTCTTGTACAACCTGTGAATGTTCCTCCTTAGTTTTCTTTGATGTAAATATCATGATATTGTCAATATAAATAACTACTACGGCATACATGTCTGAGAAAATATTGTTTACCATGTTTTGGAATGTGCCTGGAGAATTGCACATTCCGAAATACATTACCAAGGGTTCATAAGCACCAATAGGAGTGGTGAATGCCCCTTTCCATTCATCACCCTCTTTAATACGAACGTTATTGTAACCCCAGCGCAGGTCTAGGGTTGTGAACATATCTGCTCCTTTTAACCTATCTATCAAAGAAGGTATTAGTGGCAGCAGATAATTATTCCTTTTAGTATGCTCATTTAAATATCGGTAATCCATTACCATTCATTTCTTACCATCTTTTTTTGGGATAAAGAAGATGGGAGATGTTTGATCCGATTTTGAGGGTCGGATGTAACCCTTTTTGAGTTCTTTTTCTATAAATATCCAAACTTCTTCTAGTTCGGTGTCGGAGAGTTGGATGATATGACCCTTCTTCTTGATGAATCTGGGTTCGAGTTCTATGGCATGATCCCATGGTTTCCTAGTGGGCATGCAATGTGATTCCTGCTCAGAAAACACATCAAGATAATCCCAGTACTCTTGAGGTACTTCCGTTTTTAATTTTTCTTCTTCTTCGACCAGGATTGATTGAAGGTTTAGGATTGGATGAGCATGGCATCAATCCGTGCAGCATGAGAATGTGATTTGTTTGTCAACCCAGTTGACGTTGGGATTGTGGCATGCTAGCCAGTCATAGCCGATGATCAAATCCTGGTTACCCAGATATGATATGAAGGCATCTATTGCTTCCATATGGGGGTTTCCTTCTTTGTCTTTGACTACGATGGTCAAAGCCACCTTTTCACGGATGTGGCCAATGGCTTGGTCAGAACCATCAGCGTTAAGGACTCGGAATTCTCGGCTGAGCGAGATCCATTCGAGATTGTGGTCATTGACATATGTGGAGTTGATGAACGTGTGAGTTGCCCCTGAGTCTAATAAGGCTGGGGTGTTGCCTATTTCAGTCCATTGCTGTTTTCCTTCATGGGTGGCGAACCCATATATCTTGGTGTCAAGTGAAAACTCAACAGGTCCTTGTGACCGTGCGAAGCTGGTCGGTTTGAGGGTTTCATAAATATCGTAGATGTGAAGAATATCCGTATCATTGCTAAGTATTTTACATGATTTTTTCTTTTCTTTTGGGGGAGAATTAAGTACTGCTTTATTACTGGCAGCCGCGCCCTTTCGGGATGCTCCCTCAGTTACAAAACTACGCGAACTAAATACTACAGGAGAAACCTCATCACTAGAGTTCGATTCGCACAGTTCACTGTTCGTAGAATCATAAATGTGTAAAAAAGAAAAGGAATTATGAAAAGAAGATTTGTTCAGTCCAGTAATACCTCGAGATTTACTAGACTCATTTAATTTAAAGAAACCTTTTGTTCGGCTTCCTTCTTTGTTTCTTGTGCAAGCCAAGCTCACCAGTACACCTCTGCTTCAGCATTATCCCATGTGGCGGAATGGGATTGCGAGTGGCCTTGACTGGGCTGAGCGGTTTGGGAAGACACGATGAGGGCTTGTGATGCCGGGGGCATGGGAAGGGGTCTTTGGGAATATCGTGGGCATGGGGGGTTGAACTGTGAGTAGTGGGGGTCGTGAAACTCCCTAATACGAGCAGGTCTTGGGTTGCACGGTTTCTGAGGCTCCGGGCAGTCTCAGGACTGATGGCCAAATTTGTTGCAGTTAAAACAGTTACCGTTGAATGGCCGTTTTGGCTGCTGACTCTGTTGCACCCCTATTTCCATGGAGGCACCTCAGCCGGGTTGCGTCCTGGTGGCTGTGTATTGGTAATTTTGGCCCGTTGGCCTCTGAAACTGTGGGAAATGAATTCCCCTTTCATATTTGATGCGCTCAAAGCGCTCACCCATTTCTGCATAACTGTTGATCGTTTTGTCGAATTCGAGATCCCCTTCAGCTTGCAATACTGTGGTGTAAATCTTGTAATCGATCACCTTCCTTAATAGGTGAACAGCAGTTTCATCGTCGAGCTCAATGTCTTCTTTCAAAAACTGGAAATCGTTTAGGAATTCAGCTGTTCTCCTGTTTCCTTGTTTCATATTTTCCAGTTTAGCGTACTCCATTTCCTTGTAGTCCACTATTTTGAAATATTTTTCTATGTCTTTCTTGAGCTCATCCCAACTTAGCCATTTATCTTTTTCCAGAGACTTGCATATCCGGAGGTGAGCAAATGCTGCAGCTTCTCCATCCATTTGCATCCATACTGCTGCGGCTTTCTCCTTATCCAAGTTGAGAGGGTGCCATTTTTGAGTGGACACCCACAGTTCGATGAATAACCACCATTTTCTAAAGGTGGCGCGTTTTCTGTCCCATTTTCCAGGATCGGCAAATTTCTTGTCAAGATTTTTGGAGGCATCCTCCATTTTGATCGTGTTAGAGATCTTATCGATCTTGTCTTTAACTTCTTGCCACAACATGGCTTAGTATAGGTAGATTGTTTCGGGGCGACAATAGGGTTTACAAAGTTTTTGAGATGAACGTAGGGATCAGGTTGTCTTATTGGCGAGAACTATATGGTCACAGGGGTTGATTTTCTTTTCCCACCATATGTCTGCGAGCCAATCGTTTGCAAAGGTTACTGCAGGATCACCATTGGGATAAAGTGCGGCTACAGGTTCCAGGAAGGCTTCAAGGTCACATGTCTTGAAGGGATCAGTGCGATGGGGGGACATACAACTGTAAAGAAAACTAAATGCTCCTGGGCAGCTGTGGGGAGGCCGTTGACGAGTTAGGGCAGGTAACCCCTGAGAAGATGGTAGTTTTATGTCTAAGTTCAGATGTGGGGGGAACCGGGGTATTGACAGTTTTTTAACGCCGTCACTCCAATCAACAACAACGCTTGCTGCGATGTGGTAGAGGGGCTGCTGTGCACTATGCAGAGAGCAATGTTATCCTTATTTGTATGGCGGATGACCGTATATACAACTGTTATCCAGGTGTTTGCCTGATGCCCTTCTAGCGGTGCGTGTACTTCTCCTACCCTGGAGTCCGGGGTGAGTTCGACCTCGTGAGAAGTCTAGCTCAAGTGAAATGAGACCGTACACTAAAACCTAAGTATGGACAAGGTGGAACAACAAGAACCGACTATGATGTTCAGCAACATTTTATGATGAAGAGGAAATAAGAGAGAACACGTGAAATGGTTACCACGGGCAAGGGTGAGGAGAATAGTACTAGGTATCCCAACTCAGGCCTGAGGTACGATCCCAGGTAATGCCCAAGTGAGCTAGACTGGGAAACAGTCGTAGCTATACTCAGGATATATATACACTTGCCAAGAGTATTACTAATACATGACTAATATATCGTGGGACATGGTATGATAGATAAGAAAAGGTACAGCCAATAGCAGAATAGACTCTTATCTATGATGTCATGGTCTAGATCAGTCACATGATCTGACATCATAGGAGTCTAGGTCTGGTCATGTGATTGTGAGAAGAGAACGATAGGGTGAAGTCATGTGACCTGTTGTGACAAAAAATAAAAAGGAAAAAGATGTAGACTACGAGTGTGATAGTAGTGTAGTTTAGGTTAAGGAAAATGCATTCGTAACAATAGCGGCTTTCCCCATCCATCCTTAGTGCCTCTGCTGACCCATCCGGGCATGAGGCCTCCTACTTTAGTTCTTCTTGATCATCCCGCTTCTCTCATTGCCACGGAGCTCTGCTACCTACTTGAATTTCCTCTTTTCATCTCACTTAGACCAGATTGGGTTATATCTGGATTCACCCCATTTCACCTCTATCCCCTTTCCTAGGGTTTCCTCTGATCTGGTAGTACTACCGCTATCTCGGACTCCTTCTATAGAGTTCCTCCAACTTCCCAGATACTGGTAGTAGTTGTACTTAAGCTGCCTGCACACATTCCTATACACTAGTCTTAGTGTAACCGGAATACCATGCTATTATCTCCTTCAAACCCCCTGAATGCTTAGTCTCAGTCGAGCTAGTGTACCCTCATCCTCGACCTTGCCATTGTAGCAAGCTTCTTCGAACTCTGTCTGTGAATACTCCAGCAGAGACCACCTGGGATTCCCTCGCTAGTGTGTATAGACGGTTACGTCCTACTCCAAGACAAACTAGGCATAACAATACACTAAGACTTTCTAGGTGGCACCATTGCAGCTGCCCACCATTCCACTCAGATATCCCCCAATCCATGTATATCACGACAGACCATCGTCCCCCTTCCCCTCATCCAACTTGGAACCTCAGTTCCCGCTCTCGGAGCAGGACGAAACCCTCCCCACCCCCCAGCAACAGGACTATGTTGAGCAGTCACTCACTAGTCCCCTCCAGAGAACCAGTATTTCCTCACAGTGAACCCCGGCCCAACTGGTTGAACCACTATCACAAATCTACCAATGAGTCCCCAGACCCCCATCCTCACCACCTTGTGTATTCCATCCACCCCCCATGACGACCAAACTCATGGAACTCAGGATTTCCCCTCCATCGGACTTCACTGGAGACTTTAGAAAGTCCTCCCCCTGGCTTAATGAAGTCAGGACATACCTTGCCATAAACGAGGATGTTTACAACACTGACACCAAAAGGGTTGCTTATGCCCTTTCCTATATGAAAGGCAGGTCTGCCTTGATTTGGGCTAATATCTTTAGAAACGCCACCTTCAAAGCCTCCCCCCACTCCTTGTCCCTCGGAAAGTTCAACGACTTTGTTGACAAATTCAATGCCACGTTCCTCCATCACAAAACTAAAAGCAACACCTTGAACTGGCTCTGCACTGCCCACATGGAACCTAAGAAAGGCAATTACTCTGCCGCCCTTGCTGATTACAACACAAAGTTCAGAAGCTACATGGCTGATGCCAAGAATCCCTCCAACGACATCTTAATCTCATTTTACCAAATGGGCATCCCCTTGCCGATCATGGAAAAGATCCTTGTTACGACTGTTCCAGGTAGGACCAGGCGTAGCTTCTGAGGATCACCTCTTACCACTAGGGTCTAGGGTTGAGGATGATGTGGACGAGTGGCGACGAGGGCAAGTGCCAATGAGTTGCTACGGTGAGCAACTGGACAATAGTGACAGTGTAACAGCCTCTTGGGTAGAGAGCTGTAGACGATGGGGTAGGAAACGAGGAGGTGTGGATACACCGACAAGTGATAAGACGCAATACTCAAGGACTACCCCCTTTGTAGAAAGGCGGGTGGAGATGAAGGACGAGGGTTATGACGACTAGTCAAGAGTTCCCACTAGGCGAGGCCTAAGTGAAGTCAAGTAGAGATTGAGATGATCGAAGTACAGAAGAGAACTAGCGTGAGGAAGTATCTACAGTGGCTACAGGTTTATATAGTAATAAGCCCTGGGAAAGAGTTACCCGGTTGGGTAAGTATTATGTAACCAAGAGATATGCATGAAGAACGAAGCGGTACTAAGTAATGGATGGATATGCCACCAGCAAGTGATATAGCAGACGATGGAGAGGAGAACAGTGGCATGGAGGGAGGACGAGAGACTAGTAGTACATGAGGAAAGAGGAAGGAAATAAGGAATCATAACAATCCTGCTGATCGATTCCCCCTCCAAGACCATTGAAGAATGGATGGAGAAGGCTTCCGCCATCCAGTTGAAGATGGACCAAGTCAAGGTCATCAAGAAGGGACTTCCCACCGACACCCCCACAAAAATAACTCCCCATGACCCCGACACCATGGACATCGACTTCACATGCCCCACTGAGAATCCTAGGCCCAAGAAACTTACCTCTGAAGAAAGAAAAAGGTGTTGGGAAAAGGGATTATGTTTCAGATGCCGGAAAGGTGGTCACACTTCGGATAAGTGCCCCACCTTTACCTCCTCGACAAAAAAGACTGCGCACACTACTGCCAAAGAAGAAGCCATCTCCAACCTCATTGATGTTGAGGATGACAATAAAGAAACCCCCACCGTGACCATTGCCACCATGCAATTCACCCAACCAGGTTTTTAGAACAGGAACTCCGAGTGACGTGGAGCTCTCCCAAGTCCATACTTGTAACTAGAGTCAGCAACAAGCAATCCATCATAATCCCCTCTCAGCTTGTGACTCTGGACCACAATGTAAAAACTGTCAACACTCCTGCCCTGATTGATTCAGGAGCCAAAATAAACTGCATCGACTGGCAGTTCATATGAAAACACAGACTCCCAACCACCCGACTCCTGAAACCCATCCCCATACTCAATGTAGACAGAACCACTAACAAGGCAGGAACCATCCGCTTCACTGCCATCCTTTACATGGCTGTCAAGGAAGTTGCCATCAAACAAATCTTCTATGTAATGAACTGCAGATCTAGGAACCTAATCCTTGGCTTCTCCTGGTTGCAGGCCACCAACCTGACAATCAACTGGAAACATAATGAGATCATGACCTCAGAACAAGTCAACCAATCAAAGAACCTATATGCTGATCACTCCACAGATTTGGCAAAGGCCAGCACCAAACATTATCTGACCAAGCCAACCCCGATGAGATGGCATCGACACATCCAATGATATGAAGAAGTGGATGACCACCTATGGGTCTACCTCAGCAAGACCACCCCTGCCAAACACATTCAAGCCTGCGTCAATGTCTGCAGGGAAGAAACCCCAGCCCCCCGCTGGACTAAGCAAGGAGGGCACTTTGTCCCTGTAGTCGCCAAGACCTCGATCTCGACCAAGCTCGAGTCTGTCACCAACCAGGAGTGGACTAACCTAATTCCCCTGCAATACCAGAAATTTGCTGAGGTCTTCTTGGAAGATGCTGCCAAAGTCCTTCCCCCCGAAGGACCTATGACCATGCAATAAACCTCGAAGAAAACTTCACTCTGAGGATTGGGAAGACTTATCACCTGTCCCCTGATGAAAAGGAGGCAGCCGACAAATTCCTTGATGAAAACCTAGCATCAGGGAAAATCCACCCCTCCCAGTCCAAACAGGCCTCCTCCTTCTTCTTTGTCAGAAAGAAGGATGGAAAACTCCAACCATGCCAAGACTACTGACATCTGAATAAGTTTACCATATGAGATGCATACCCCCTACCCTTGATCTCTGACCTTGTAGACAAAGCACACGATGCCCGTGTGTTCACCAAGTTTGATGTCCAATGGGGGTACAACAATATACAAATAAAGGAAGGAGATGAATGGAAAGCCACCTTTGTCACCCATCGTGGACTGTTCGAACCAACCATTATGTTTTTTGGACTAACCAACTCCCCTGCTACCTTCCAAAGATTCATGAATGACTCCTTCAGCGATTTAATTGCTGAGGAATGGTTAGTAATCTACATGGATGATCTGCTAATCTTCTCCCCGGATCAACAGACCCATGACTCCCATACCCAAAGAGTCCTCCAGCAGATGAAGGAGCTTAACCTCCACCTAAAACCAGAGAAGTGTACCTTTGATGCCACCAAGATCGACTACCTCGGCATTGTCCTAAAGCCTGGTCACATCGCTATGGACTCTGTCAAACTTGACAGCATTGCTGATTGGCCTGCCCCCACCACTGTCAAGGAAATCCACTCCTTCCTTGGGTTCACCAACTTCTACTGGAAATTTGTCCCTAACTACTCTGAGATCACCCATCCCCTAATCGACCTCACCAAGAAAACCGTGCAGTGGGTCTGGGATTTCACTTGCCAAAAGGCTTTCCAGACTCTTAAGGACCGTTTCCAATCAAAACCGGTCCTCACCCAACCTGATCCTGGGAAACCTTTCGCCATCTCCACTGACACCTCAGTGGCTGCCTCCGGAGGTATCCTCCTCCAGCCTGACAACAACAGGAAATGGCATCCCTGTTCCTATCTGTCACAATCCTTCAGGTCGGCTGAATAAAATTATGACATCTTTGACCAGGAGCTCCTTGCCATCATCTGGGCACTCAAAGCCTGGGAACACTACCTCCGCAGTGCTGCCCACCCAGTCCAAGTTTTCACTGACCACCAAAACCTACTCTACTTCAAACAACCTCAACACCTTAACTGCCACCAAGCTTGTTGGATGCTTGACCTTGCAGACTACGACCTCTGCATGATCCACATCCCTGGCTGCCTCCTTGCTGGTCCTGACACACTCTCTCAGCGCCCCGACCACGTGGCCCCAGATACCGACAGCCAAGAAACCACCCTACTCCCCCCCAACCTCTTCATCAACCTCATAGACTTTGCGACCCGCAAAGCTATCACTCAGTCTTCCACCACCGACCCCTTTGTACTGACCTTCCTCAACGACCATTCAGCCCCTAAATTTCTTTGCTCTTGCATGGCTGACTTTTCCTTTGACAACAGCCTCCTTTATTTTCAAGGCTGAGTCTACGTTCCCCCTGACCTCTGTCAGGCGGTAGTGGCCACCTACCACGATCATGCATCCACTGGCCACCCTGGCATCCTGAAAACCTGTCTCCTCGTTTCTTGAGAGCACTGGTGGCCAGGCCTTGCATCCTACGTCCAGGCCTATGTCACTGGCTGTGCTCACTGCCAGCAAAACAAGGTGAACACCCATCCCACTTCCCCCCCTGACCCCCATCCCTAGCACTGCCACCTGCCCATTCCAGCAGATTTCCTGTGACCTGATCACTGACCTCCCATCATCTGGAGGATTCAATTCCCTCTTGGTCGTGGTCGACCATGGCCTTACTAAGGGGGTAATTCTCTGTCCCACCATGAAAACCATCACTGCAGAAGGAATTGCCACCCTTTTCTTTCTCAAGGTCTTCTCCCAGTTCAGTCTATATGACAAGATCATCTCCGACCGCAGTCCCCAATTTGCTGCCAACTTCGCCAAAGAACTTGGAAAACTCCTTCACTACGACCTTGCACTCTCAACCACCTACCATCCCCAAACCGATGGAGAAACTGAACAGGTAAACCAGGAAATCGAAACCTACCTCAGAATCTACTGTGGTAACTCCCTGACTACATGGTCCAATTTAATTCCCTTTGCTGAATTTGCTCACAACAACAGACCCCACTCCATGACTGATGAAACCCTGTTCTTCCTGATGATGGGATACCACCTCTGATCCCTCCCCGAACAAATCAGGAAATCAGATCTTCCCACAATCAATGATCACATCTCTTTGCTAACTTCCGCTCGGAAGGAAGCGATAGCAGCCCATGACCTTGCCTGAAAAGCAATGACCCAAAAGAACGGAACCAACTACACTTCGTTCAAAGTAGGGGACAAGGTTTGGTTAGAAGCACGGAACCTCCAGCATGCCCTGGCTGACCTCTGTTATGCCTGGTCCGGTCGTGGAGCAGGGCGTGACTGTTTATACACTCAGTGGGTCAGGGGGTATTCCGCTGGACTATGCACAGACGGAAGATCGAAGGGTCGAGGGTATTCTGCTGGACTATTCACAGACGGAAGATCTAGGAGTCGAGGGTGTTCCACTGGGCTATGCACTGGCGAAAGGTCTAGGGGTCGAAGATGTTCCACTGGACTATGCTTCCGGGGAACAGAGGATGGTACTTGCATAGTATTCCGGTTACGCTAAGACTAGAGTACAGGGATACTAGGTAAGGGTTTATATACAACTGTTACCACATTCTGGAATTCTGGAGAATGATACGGAAGATGACCTGGAACAGTGGTAACACTACCCGATCGGTGAAAACCCTGGAAAGGGGATGGAGATAAAATGGGGGGAACCCAGATGGAGACTGATCAGGTCTAGGCAGGACAAAGGAAAACAGAAAGGAGGTAAGTATGGAGTTCTGTCAACCAAATGCGAAGAGAGGTAGATAGGACAATGGAGACCTCATGCCCTAGGGGTCAGCAGAGGTGCTACAGATGGGTGGGATGAGCCGCTATCAGATAGTCCTAAGATAGGGGCAGTGGAACAGGTAGTCCAAGCATACGTGGTATGTGGCTTAGTACAATGATAGAGAGGAGAAAAAGGTTACCAGGGCGTCCCATGAGCTGTCGTAACAACCTCAAGTTTGTGCCCAAGTGTGAAGGCCCATTCGTCATTGTAAAGAAAATTTCCCCTATCTCATTCCGTCTCTCTCTTCCCCCTATATGGAAGATCCACCCCATATTCCATGCATCACTGCTCACTCCTTACTCTGAAACAGATGTTCACAGACCCAACTTTCCATGACCACCAGCAGAATTGGTAGAGGGTGAGGAAGAATATGAAATAGAGAAAATCTTATGACACAGCGGAATCCCATGCTCCCATTGCTTCCTCATCAGATGGAAAGGCTATACGCCTGAAGAAGACACATGGTTTGATGAAGACGACCTCTCCCACATGCCCAAACTCCTTTCGGACTATAAACTCTGTCATCCAAAAACTTTTCTGAAACCATCTGTTTCCCCTATTGCTCCTTTATTCCATAGAAATAAACAAAAACAAAGACAAAAACAGATAAAAAACCTAGAAAGAAAACAACGCTGTCACCACCCACCATAGATCCCCTCACCCCTGCCATCGAAATTACCTTTGCCTGGCTCCACACTTCTTTGACCACTTACCTAATGGCTATTGACATGCACGCTTCCTCTGTTTCATCTATCATTTCATCTATTGACCCTGATTCATCTATCTCATCTACTAGTACCAACTTCTTAGATAGCTCCCAGGAGCACCTCAAGCTATCCCCATCTCAAAACCCCTGTTCCCCAAGATCCCCCTCTCTACCCATCTACCCCACGATCACCATTGACAAGGATGGAATTACCCCCATTCACATTCCTCTCATCACCCTCCCAAACCACAACGAACTCATTCATGATTCCTTCCCACCCCATATCCTCTCCTTTATACGTGACTCCCAACTCTCCATCCCCGTGGCCACTCATGTCAATGCTAACTCCCCCACCTACCTCCTCTACTCCGCCTTACTTCACAACGAGAGGCTCGAGACACTCACACAAGCCGGATCCATAGACTATGATGTAGTGGTCTAGACCCAATGGCATCATAGATACATAATAGTCCATAAGCTACTGATGATACATATGGTCACATGACTAGGTCACATGCCAGGGACAGGAATGGCAGTCACATGATAGAGTCACATGCTATGTATTACGATTTCTTCTTTCCTTCTTCCTTCCTCGTGTACTACTAGTCTCTCTTCCTTTCCTCACACCGCCACTCTTCTACCCACCATCCACTATATCACTTGCTGGCGGCGTATCCACCCACTACTCAGTATCATCTCGTTCTTCATGTACATCTCATGGTTACATAATGCTTACCCAATAGGGTAACTCTTTCCCAGGGCCTATTACTATATAAACCCGTAGCCACTGTAGATATTTCCTCACGCTAGTTCTCTCTTGTACCATCATCACCTTCAATCACAACTCGCGTTTCACTTAGGCTTCACCTAGTGTTACTCTCTGAGACTAGCTCTCTCCGACATCCACCTTCCTTCTACAAAGGGGGTAGTTCTTTGGGCATTGTGTCCCATTCTTGTCTGGACTTCGTCCACTCTTCATCGGTGTCCTCAACACCTCCTTCATCCTTCATCGTTGTCAGTCTTCGACCCACTGCTAAGTGGTCATTACTCCATTGCACGTGTCTTGTTGCTATACCTTGAGCAACTCGTCTCTCTTTGTCCTTGTCGTCCTTCAACCCAACCCTAGACCCTAGTGGTTGTTGGTGAGCCTCAAGAGCTACGCCTGGTCCTACCCGGAACAGTTGTAACACTATGGTACAGGAAATAGTAGAGTCCAAAGTGTAGTGAACATAAGTACTAGCTAGGCTAACCCTAGATTAGGGGTAAATCAAAAAGAACGTAGATAGTTAGGTTAACGGGGATGATCTCACAACAATCACTGACCTCCCCCTCTCTGATGAATTCAACTCCTTATTGGTCATGGTCGACCACAGCCTTACTAAGGGGGTAATCTTATATCCCACAAAGAAAACTGCCACTGCCGAAGGGATCACCACCCTCTTCCTCCTCAAAGTCTTCCCTAGATTTGGCCTCTACAATAAAATCATCTCTGATCAAGGTCCCCAGTTTGCCACTAACTTCACTAGAGAACTAGGCAAACTCCTGAACTACAACCTCACCCTCTCCACTGCCTATCACCCCCAAACTGACGGAGAGACCGAATGAGTGAACCAAGAAATCGAGACCTACCTTCGAATCTACTGTGGTAACTCCCTGACCACATGATCCAACCTAATCCCCTTTGCCGAATTTGCTCACAACAACAAACCCCATTCTTCCTCATGATGGGATACCATCATAGATCCCTCTCTGAACAAATTGGGAGATTGGATCTATCCACCATTAATGAATGAATCACCTTGCTAACTTCCACCCAGAATGAAGCAATTGCCACCCATGATCTAGCCTGAAAAGCCATGTCCCACCAGAAGAAAATGAACTACTCCCTGTTCAAAGTAGGGGACAAGATATGGTTCAAGGCATGGAACCTCCACTGCGCTACTGTAGACCCCAAGTTCACACCCAAGTGTGAAGGACCCTTTGTCATTGTCAATAAAATTTCCCCCATCACCTTCTGTCTCTCCCTTCCGAACTCATGGAAAATCCACCCTGTATTCCATGTGTCCCTACTAACCCTGTACTCTGAAACAGATGTCCATGGCCCAAATTTCCCTCGACCCCTGGCAGAATTGATAGAGGGAGAGGAAGAGTATGAAATCAAGAAAATCTTACAACATAGTGGAACTCTGTCATCCCATTGCTTCCTAATCTGCTAGAAAGGCTATATGCCTGAAGAAGACTCTTGGATCGATGAAGCTGATCTTTCCCATGCAAATGAAACCCTTTCTGACTATAAGTCCCATCACCTGAAAACTTTCCCAAAAGCATCTATTTCCCCTATTGTCCCTTTATTCCATAGAAACAAAACAAACATCCCAAAACAAAAACAAAAACAGATAAAAAACCTCGAAAAGAAAACCAAAAATCATTGTCCACCATAGATCCCCTTGCTCCTGCCATTGAACTCACCTTCACCCGACTCCACACTTCCTTGACTACTTACCTTATGGCCATTGATACGCATGCTTCTTCTGTTTCATCAATCATTTCATCTATTGACCCTGACTGTTGTGAGACTGTTCCTGTTAACCTAACTATATCCTAGTCTAGGGTTAGCCTAGCTAGTACATCACTTTTGCTACACTTGTACTTTGGACTTCACCGTATTTCCTGTACTATAGCTCACGTGATCAGTCTGCACCTGATCCTGTCATGAGGGTCTAGACCATTATGTCATAGTCTAGTCCTCTATGTCACCATGCTCTCTCATGTACTATTACTATAAGGGGTACAGCACAGCATGGTCTGTGTGCTGGCCTCTCTGCTATATAAGAGCATGGTGAGACAGACTGGGTTTCCCCCAGTCTTGTCAACCTGTATATTACCTGGGCTTAAGGAGGAGTGGCCTTGGCTGCTATATGCTTCCCTTCCAGTGCTGAGGCTCATACTTCAGACTATCCATTTGTTTCCTCATCGTATACAACATTACCAGACATCATAGCCAGATCTCCTCTCTAGATCATCGTTAGCACATCATTGGGTGGCCCTCCAATGCTGTGCACTTGGGGTTAGGGTTAGAGGTTCGCCTCGCCCTTAATGAGTTCCTCCTTGGGCTTGTTACATGAGGCACCCTCCCCGACTCCAACCCTCATGTCTAATTCCCCCACATCCCATGAAGCAATTCACCTCCATCACATGCTCTCTCCCCCTCCCACCAGGAGGCAACCCCCTTGTCGCCTGTTATGATCAAGCCCCTAAGGGATTGGGCAGGAGGTATGGAGCTGTTGCTCCATCCAGTGGCAAGGAGCACAGTACTCCTAGAGGTCGGGGATCCTGGAAAGGACTACCAGGAGGAGGAACGAGGTAAGCCTGATAGACAGACAGGCTAGAAGGCATAGAAACCCAAGAGGGTTCAAGGGAGGATCAGGAGGCCAAGGAGGAAGGCTGGAGGATGAGGAAGCTGCAGGGGACAACTGCAGGGGATGAGGACAAGGGCCAACATCAAGTTGGGATGAGGAGGACATTGAGAGATCGATGTATGACAAGGACAATCAGCCACAGGCTGATAGGAAGAGGACTAAATGAGAGTATAGGACTCTTAGCAGGAGTCCTAGGATCAAGGAAAGATAGTGAGGAGAGACCTGAAGAATGGTGATGGTTGCAGTGCCAGACTGAGGGTCGATGAAGATGCACACTATGCAGAGATGAGAGAAAAGCTAGTATTGGGGTTTCAGAGGTAAGGACATGAGGGGAAGACGGAGATGGGACTAGGCAAGTATGGGAGTACTATGTCCTAAGTACCGGATAGGAACTAGCATAAGGAATACTACAAGGAAGGCACAAGTCTTATATAGTAAGGCGAGCACAGGAAAGTAGTATCCATAGTAGGAAAGAGAGAATAAAAGAGATACTAAGGTATATCTTGACGGAGAGCCAAGAGGAGAGACGGAGAGATCTATGCTAGGAATACAACGGACAACTGTGAGTCCGAGGGCAAGAGATCTATAGTAGGAATACAACAGAGAATCATGGGTCCTGGGTAGACAGAAAGGAAGGAATAGGCCATATTAGGATATCCGGTGGTAAAGGGAAAGGGAACACCAGGATTCCATAAAGGGGAACTCATGGGAAACATGAGGAGAAAGGCAAACTAAGATGATGAACCGAGAGGTGAGTCATCAGAGACAGTAGTCCATGATCCGCACTTGATGGCATGGGAATGGCTACAAAAAGGATAATAGTCACATGAGTAAAAGAATCACATGATAGGCAAAATGTAGTCCATGGGGTCCAGACACCAAAGTGTAGGAATGGCTACAAGGTCTGTGAAGCGAGACCTGGAAAGACCAAGCCCACAACGGTCCAAGTGGAAGCTGTAACCCGACTGATGACAAGAGGAGGAGGGATATGTTACGATTTCTTTTCCTCCTCTCCTGTACTACTAGTTTCCTCTACTTGCGCTGCCATATTCCCATCCCACGTTCCATCCTATCACTTGCCGACAGCGCACTTACTCCTCGCCTACATTCAGTTGCTCTTTACTTACGCTTCATTGCTTTCGTCATCTCTGACTCTTGGTTACATAATGCCTACCCAGTCGGGTAACTCTTTCCCAAGCCCTATTACTATATAAACCCGTAGCCACCATAGATATTTCCTCACGCTAGTTCTCTTCTGTACCACGATCATCTCAATCCACACTTGACTCCACTTAGGCTTCACCTAGTGTGAACTCTTGACTAGTCGTCATAACCTTCGTCTTTCGTCTCCACCCGCCTTTCTACAAAGGGGGTAGTCCTTGAGCATTGTGTCTCATACCTCGTCAGTGCATCCACACCTCCTCGATCCTCATCACCGTCGTCCACGGTTCTCTACACTGGAGACCGTCCCCTTGTCACTCTAGTCTAGTCGCTCCACCTTAGCGACCTATCTTCACTCGTCCTCGTCGCCACTCGCCCTCGTCACCCTCAACCCTAGACCCTAGCGTTAGAAGGTGATCCTCAGGAGCTACACCTGGTCCTACCCGGAGCAGTCGTAACAGGATACGCGTGCAAGGGCTACTTGAATGGGCAAGGAGAATGGGTGAGACGTCACGCACTTGATGTGGCCTGGTTTTTAGATCCCAGATAATGCCCAAGTGAGCTAGACTGGGGATTCCAGTCTGCGACACAAGGGTCTTATATAGACCTTTGGCTATGACTGTTACGATTTCTTTTTCCTTCTCTCTAGTACTACTAGTTTCCTCTACTTGCGCTGCCACTCTCCCATCCCACTTTCCACCTAATCAATTGCCGGCAGCATACTTACCCTTTACCTACGCTTCATTTCTTTCTTCACCCAAGACTCTCAGTTACATAATACTTACCCAGTCAGGTAACTCTTTCCCAGGCCCTATTACTATATAAACCTGTAACCTCTGTAGATATTTCCTCACGCTAGTTCTCTCTTGTACCACCATCTTCTACAATCAATACTCGTATTCCACTTAGGCCTCGCCTAGTGTGACCCTTCGAAACTAGCCTCCCTCGACCTCCACCTTCCTTCTACAAAGGGGGTAGTTCTTCGGGCATTGCGACCCACTCTTGTCCAGACATTTGTCCACTCTTTGTCAGTGCCTTCGCACCTCCCTCGTCCCTCGTCCTTAACAGTCCTCGGCCCACTGATTAAGTGGTCGTTACCTTGTTCTACGTGTCTTGCTGCTACACCTTGAGCAGCTCCTCCGTCTTCGTCCTTGCCACCTCGCCGCCCAACCCTAGATCCTAGTGGTTGTAGTGGACCTTCAAGAGCTACGCCTGGTCCTACCTGGAACAGTCGTAACAATAGAACTAGCATATACTTGAACGGTTACCCTCGTGTAAGCTGTCATCATTCCTCCTTGCACCTACAGATCCTCTCCTTCGTGGAGATCGCCAGTACCCCCTCGATCCTCATCGCCTGCTCTTTCCCCAGAAAACTCCCCAATCACCTCACCTTCTCACCCGTCTACTGCAGCGGATGAACGTTCCACTTCTGAGTCAGAGGAAGCTAGACTTGCCCCTGTAACTGAGGCCCTAGCACAATCTCTTTCCATCTCTGAGTCCACATTGGTTAACACCGAAAGACCTACCACTCCACCTTTGTGGCAGGATCCCCCCAAACACCCAGAACCCTCCTCGTCGACCCTTACCCCATACCCCCTCACTCTCCCTCGTCCCTCTCTCCCACCTATCGTTGCCAACCCAACTCGCCCCACTGGTACCATGTCCAACAAACCTGTTGAACTTTGTATCTCTCCTCCCTCCACGTTCGATGGAGACTACACGAAAGCCAAGCCATGGCTTGATGAGGTCCGCGTATATCTCGCTATCAATGCCGAAATCTATAACTCGGCCGCCAAACAAATCGGTTTCACTCTCTCATATATGAAAACCGGGTCCGCCCTTACCTGGGTCCATACGTTCTGGACCAAGGCATTGTCCGGTACTACTCTAGACCTCGGAACCTTCAACCACTTCATACAGGAGTTCCGAGCCGCATTCAAGCACCATGACACCGTTGCCAATGCCCTATCATGGCTCGCCACCACTAGAGTCAAAGCTAAAGGTGGGGACTACACCTCGGCACTACTTACATACAATGCAGACTTCCAGGCTAAGGTAGCCATAGCGGGAGTAACCCAAGAGCCGGTCCTTATCTCGTACTACCAGATGGGGATCCCCGCCGTACTTATGGAGAAAGTCATGGGGTTAGAGACAGTGCCAACCACCATCACAGACTGGCAGAAGAAGGCCCTATCGATTCAAATGCAATGGGACCAAGCCCAGGCCATCAAAAAGAGGCAGATGGTCCACCTCCTGTACGCTCCACGGGCCCCCCACGTCACCCATCCTAAAGACCCCAACGTCATGGAGGTAGATGCCATCAAGATTGGAAAACTAACCCTGGAAGAAAGAGCGCGGTGCTTTAAGGAAAATTTATGTTTTCGCTGCAGGAAACCTGGTCACACCACCACCAACTGCAAGGTCACTTTCCCCCAAAAAAATCAAATGAGAACACCGCCCATCCCCGTGACCAAACCCAAAATACAGAAAGTCGAGGTGGAGGAACAGGTCTCCAATCTCATAGAAATTGAGGATGATGATGAAAGTGAAATGGTGGGCAGGGTACAGATCGATGCAGGTTTTTAGAAAGGAGGCCTCTCTCGACGCAAGCCCCCTCCGTTACTTGTGCTCAAGTTGTATCATGTAACAAGAAATCTATCCGAATTCCTATACAATTTATTCAACCCACACACACCCTCAAAGCCATCGACACTGCTGCCCTCGTAGACTCTGGAGCTGACGTCAACTGCATCGACATGATGTTCACCCGGAAACACAGAATTCCCGTATCCCGACTCAAAAAACCCGTGACCGTGCGAAACGTGGACGGATCAATCAATAAATCCAGACAAGTACTCTACTCCACCCGTCTTTTTATTAACATCGATGGAGTAGCCATGGAGCAATCCTTCCACGTTATGAGCTGCGGGTCGCACAATGTTATCCTTGGTATTCCATGGCTGACGCTGGCCAACCCTCACATCAACTGGGAGAAAAAGACCTTGGAGATAGACGAATCCAAGGACCAATCCAAAAACCTTCACTGACTGTTCAAGGCAGACACGGAACAGCACGATGCCCACTTCAAAAAGATGACAACACCCTTGAAACCCATCAAGCATGTGATCCAGTCCATGGAAACCGACCAACACTTGTTCAATTATATCAACAAGTGGACCCCTTGGACCTGGCAGATCGACACCCGACAACATGCCATTCATAGAGGATGGATTCTGTCCAAAGATGGGCGATACCTCCCCGCAACCTCTATCGCCGCCACCACCACATCCACTCAGCTCGCCGCTGATGCCAACAAACTCAAAACTGCCACAGTACTTCCCGAGGCATTCTCTGCCTATAAGGATGTATTTGTGAAAGAATCCTGTGATCATGTTCCCCCATCCCAGCCATATGACCATGAAATCAATTTGAAACCCAAATTTAAAGCCAGGATAGCCACCCCTTACAAACTCGATGCCACTCAAGAAAAAGCACTCGACGAATTCCTTGATGAAAACCTGAAAGCGGGAAAAATCCGACCCTCACAATCGGAGCAAGCATCCCCCTTCTTCTTTGTCCAAAAGAAGGATGGAAAACTAAGACCGTGTCAAGACTATCTATACGTCAACCAACACACAGTCCACGATGGGTATCCTCTACCCCTCATTTCATCCTTGATCGACAAGCTCAAGGGGTCCTCTGTTTATACCAAATTCGACGTCAGATGGGGGTATAACAATGTCAGAATAAAGGACAGCCACCAGTGGAAGGCTGCCTTCAACACTCATCAGGGTCTCTTTGAGCCCACAGTAATGTTCTTCGGTCTCACCAACTCGCCGGCAACCTTCCAGCGGTTTATGAACGACTCGTTCAGAGACATGATCGCAGAAGGATGGCTCATCATTTATATGGGTGATTTGCTAATCTTCTCAGCCGATGAGAAGATTCACGAAGAAAGAACTCGTTGAGTACTCCAGCATATGCAAGAACTCAACTTACACCTGAAGCTCGAGAAATGTACCTTCGCTGCCCGAGAAATCGACTATCTCGGGTTGGTAATCCGCGATGGACAACTGGCCATGGACCCCGTCAAACTTGATGGTATAAGCAAGTGGCCTGCACCTCAAACACTTACCCAATTACGCTCATTTTTGGGTTTCACCAACTACTACCGGAGATTC